>JASAOP010002770.1:0-86165 GCA_030849055.1 Crithidia thermophila
CGGCGAACATGTTGGTGGGGAAGGTGCCCTTGGGGGAGGTCTGCACCTTCACCTTGGTCATCTCGAACGGGCACAGACCCATATCCGCGAAGAACTCAGCGGAGGCCGAGCCGGCGAGCCAGATGAGACCCTGGTACTTCTCGGCGTTCTTCTCACCGGCCATGTTCGCGTAGAAGTCCTTGAAGTACTCGTACAGGCCGAACTTGAAGGCACCCTGGGCAGAGTAGCCGAAGAAGGTCGGCAGCCAGCCCTTCAGCAGACCGTTCGCGCCCATGCCCTCCTCGGCAAGGATCAGCTTCATGCCCTGGCCCAGCGACTTGAACTTTTCGGGGCTCACCTGCATGTTGCACTTCACCACGTCGAGCGGGCACACGGCGGTGTGGGTCGTGCCGCAGGCCAGAATACCGCCACCGATGCACTTGAGGTAGTAGTTCGAGTCATGCGGGTGGTCGGGGTTCACGTAGCGGGCATCCCACGCCTTGGTCTGAGCGGCCATGATGGAAGTTGGGGAGTGTATAAAGGAAGTAAAAGAGGAGAAAAAGAAAAGTTAGCTTGGCGTGTAAGTGGGGTAGAGGGCAACGATAAGTACGTTACGAGCGAAGAAGGCAGTTAAACTTTTTTTTTATTTTGATGGTGTGTATGTGGGTGGAGGAAATGAGAATGGGTTGCGGAGGAGAAAAAGGAGGGACGGAGGGAAATGTGGAATCAAACAGGGTTTGAAGAGAATTTGCAATCAAGAGCAGAAGATCGACAATGCGGTGTCTTCAAAAGTATTGTCCATCTACCTTGCGGCCTTTCGCGGATGCGTTCAAAGATGTCGTGCGGAAGCACATAGTGCTAAAAAAAAAAGAGTTTTGACCAACGGTAAAATAAAGATTGCTCCCATCTGTCCCAGTCCTAAACACTCACTTATTATTATCTTTTTTTTTTGCAGTTGATTGTCAAGTTTGTGCTCTCACAGTGTGCTTGTTGACTACGATTATTTCACCGTACTACTCACGCATACCCTTCACCAAAAATTCAAAAAAGGAAAAGCGACGGTAATTGTGTGACGACAAAGAAAAAAATCATAATAATAAATCATAATAGTCTAAAAGTAACTTACACACAATCGTTGATGTTAATGGGATTTGAGCAAATAAATTGGGTTGTCGAGCGACACAACGAAGACGGGTTAATCCCAGGAGAATAAGAGCGAAAACACTGTTGTAGAAAAACTACGTGTATTTCAGTGTTCCATAGCGTAACCAGTCGTCGAAACACACACTTGACTGCCCCAACAGAGGAAAAAAAAAAAGACAGGAATATCTGGCACGTAAAGCAGCGCAACGATACGCAAGAAAAAAAAAAAAGAGTAAGAAAAGAAAAGCAATTGTTAGAAATTTTCGTTTTATCAGCAAAAAGGGAGCAAACAGAGATGTTCGCCGATTTAACATGTGTGTAAAAGAAAAAAAAAGGTAAAAAAACACGTAACGTATCGTTTGAGGAGGCGTTGACCAACGAAAACACATCAACCGTATGGCTGCTATGTTCCGCAGGTTAAGCACTCCCATTCTTACACTCTCACTCGCAAAAAACACTGCTTCTCACTGTTCCACAATCAGACAGAGCGACAGAACACAAAAAGAAAAGAAAAGAGATGAAAACACATTTCCTCTCGATTCTCCCAGCTCGGCTTTGTCTGATTATCGCGACAGTAAAAACGCAGACTGAATTCGTCACTTGCGCCAGACAAACGGAGAACCTCGCACCGACATGTAGCCGCTAACAATCGCCTTTTTGTCTCGTGCTAACGTGCAAATTCAAAAGATTTCACTTTATTGCCACATCGTATAAAACGTCTGACCTTGTCGCGTATGAGTGAGGGTGCAGACGGCACACAGTGGAGGCAAAGACAAACCTACTGCACGATGCACGAGACAAAAAAGAAAAGAAAGGGTTGTGCCCGATTGGCCTAATATGGAAGTGGCAAGACGACTCATCCGCGCGCGCTGTAAACGGAATCTGGAAAAGGAAACGTTTAAAAACCGGTCTGTCGTTGTTCGCAGAGCGAGGAGAAAGCACCTCACAAGTCATGAAGCGTGCACACAATCAGCAAACGCTTTTTTCTCTCGCCTTGACGCCATCTAGAGGCAAAAAAAAAAGAAGAAGGGAAAAATTGCGGATGGACCGTGATGAGTAGGTTTTTGCACGTGACTTGTACGGTGCTTGCCCCCTGTCCTGTTTTGATACGAGTGTGTATATGTTTGTGGGTGTGGGAGGGGAAGAAATCATAAAAAAAAAATGTTGAAGTATTCAAATATCGGCAGATACACGCACACGCAGAAACTTGGCTTGTCCTGTCCGCTGCGCCTCTAGCGTTCATCTCGCGGCACGCCAACCACAACTTGTTAGTCGGCGGTCGATGTGCTGCAAAAAAACACAACACTATCAGCTACATTGGAAAAGAAGAAAAAAAAACAAGTTACTCCGCATGCGACTGCGACACTCTACAACTGTAAGGTGAACCTTGCACTTAACAGATCATTAAATGGGGAACCAGCACTATTCTTCTTCTTTTGTTGTTGTTGTTGTTGTTGAGCAGGCTGTCCTCTTCGAATTCATGCGCTATACCTTCGGGATAGTCCTCCGGACTGCCTAATGGCCGCTGGTGCCCATGCCGAGGGCGGTCTTGTACGAGTCGTAGATCCACCACTGCAGACCCGTCAGCGTACCGATCATCAGGATACGGGTGCCCAGACCCTTCGTGCACACCGTCATGTACCCCATCTCCTTCGCGATTTGGCCGTAAGTCTTGCCAGCGTTGCTAGCCTTACCGCGGGCAGACACGAGGGTATCGGCCGGGTGGGAGACAATGGCGCACACAATACCCGCAATGTAACCGGAGGCGAAGGTGATGGACAGCTGCGTCGCTTTGCTGTACTCCTCGCGCGGCTTCGTGAAGACGTACTGGTAGAAGGCGCGGACGACCCGCTCAAAGAAGTAAAACTTGGCCATCGTGTACGGGATCTGACGGCACCAGAGCGGCACCAGGGACTTGAAGGGGAAGCCAGTTGAAGGGTCGGCGCGCATCGCGGACACGGCGGCGAGCATGCTAGTAGGGAAGGTGCCCTTGGGGGAGGTCTGCACCTTCACCTTCACCATCTCGAACGGGCACAGACCCATATCCGCGAAGAACTCAGCGGAGGCCGAGCCGGCAAGCCACACGGCGCCGCCCCACTGCTGCGTCAGCTCCTCTCCGGCAAGGTTCGAGTAGAAGTCCTTAAACACCTCGTACAGACCAAACTTACCGGCACCCTGAATCGAGTAGCCGAAGAAAATAGGCACCCAGCCCTTCATCAGACCCTTGGACCCCATGCCCTCCTCCGCCATCACCATCTTCGTACTTTGGCCCAGCGACTTGAACTTTTCGGGGCTCACCTGCATGTTGCACTTCACCACGTCGAGCGGGCACATAGCAGTGTGGGTCGTGCCGCAGGCCAGGATACCGCCACCGATGCACTTGAGGTAGTAGTTGGTGTCATGCGGGCAGTCAGGGTTAAGGTAGCGGGCATCCCACTTCTTCGGCTTCGTGAGAGCGTCGGTCATTGTGAAATACGAGAAAAAGAAGTGTGTGTTTTTGTTGTTGTTTCGGAATCGACAACAAACCAAAAGATGAATTGGAATTGCACGGGGGGTTGTTAGAATGTGAGGGTATTAAGGGAGGTAAGAGGAAAGCAAAGAAAGAAGGCTAACGGTTTGTATAGGTGTTTGTGTGTATAAAAAAGAGAAGGCTGAAAGATAGCGGAAAGTAGGTTCTTACTGTGGGGAGATGGAATCAACGATGTGGAGACACAAAAAGTAGCGTACGAAAAGAAGAGGATGAGACAAGAGGTAAGATGCGGAACTATTTAAAAAGCAGGCGAGGGGAAAAAAGTATCTGAAAAGCACCGTTTTGGAAGGAATCTATGTGGCATACACCAGATTAAACAGAAAAAAAGTTGTGTCCGTGCTTTACTATCTTTGCTTTTTCGTTGCGGTACCAAAGACTATCGTAAGCGCAACCGAAAAGATAGAATGCAGTGCCTGCCGCTGCTCCACCGTAAGCGCGTGTGCAATTGGCTTTGCCAAGCACACACACAAAAAAAAAGGTGTCGTCTTCACATCAAATGATTTGAGTGATCACACGGAGTGTCAAAGCAAATGTAACAGGAGTGAAAAGTGAGACAAATGACGATCTTGCAGAAAACCAAACAAGTCGGAGCGTCACACCACTGACCCGACCATCGACAACACACGCCTCTCTCAGGTGTTCATAAGAAAGACTCACTGCACCGCAGCCCTCCAAACAGGTGTTCCGTCAACAACACGAAACAACAAATTGCGTAGACACCACAAGATCATGTGCTCTTTGCAACTGGCACAACAAAAAAACGAAGTGTCCTTTTGAGTGTGTATGTGTTTAGGCCACCCGAAATTTTACGAGCGCAGGCGGGCCACGTTGATGTGCGGTGGCTTGTCGATGAAATGGTGCTGCTGGTGCAGGTTGCGCCACTCCGACGACTCCATCTCAAGAATCGTGCCGTAGGTCTGCATGTCCGCGTCCTCGTACTCCTCCACCAGCGACCCTTCGAAGCCGTCGGGGCGGAAGAAACGCACCGTCACGTAGGAGACGATCACAGTACCAACGATGAGCACCACGCTGCTATAGAAGATGAGCGGACCACCTGTCATGGCCATCACGATTAAAAAGGTGCTGAAGGCGATGGGCACGCCGGCCCAGACCACCGCCGCGAGCGTTCCACCGGGTGCGCGATACGGCCGCTCAAGCAGCGGCTGCGTGACGCGCAGCTTCAAAAACGACGCGAGGATGGCAATGAGCCGCAGCGCGTACAGCACCTGGTCGAGCTGCACGAGCGTCTGGAAGGTCAGGCAGACCGACAGGATGCAGGTGATGGTCGTGTTCACCAAGATGGCGTGCACGGGCGTCTTGTACTTCTCCGAGTATTGCTCCACCCACTTGGAGAAGAACGACGGGAAGGCGTTCAGGGTGCCCATGCCCGCCATGGAGCGCGACGTGGTCGCCAGCAGCGTTGTCATGAGCCCGAGGGTGGAGATGGCGCCCCCGACCATCACCGTCGCCGCCATCGGCGTCCCGCCCACCGCCTCGCCGACTTTCACCCAGAAACCGTCGCCCCACTGATCGAAGCGGATGTGGTCCAGCTTCTCCGCCGAGGCACCGGCCAGGATGGGCGGGATGTACGTCGCCAGCGCCGCGACGATCATCAGGATGAGCGCGCGCACAAAGGTCGGGTTTGGGTTCTGCACCTCCTCGATGACGTTGCCGGCCGAGTCGAAGCCCGAGAAGTTCCACGCCACCACCGGCAGAAAGACGGCCCAGTTGATCTTTTCCGGAACGTACGCAATGCGCTCCCAGTTGAAGCCGTGCGGCAACTGCAAGATGAACATGAGAAAGAAGGGGAGGATCGTGACGAACATAATCGCCACGCTGAAGGCGCCGACGAGCATGACGCCGACGATGTTGATCAGCGCGCACATCCAGAGAAAGCAAATCTTCAACAGCGCCTTCTCCACCCAGCCCAGTCGGAAGAGCGTGGCGCAGTAGTCGGCGAAGACGGCCGGGTAGAGGCTGTTATCCACCGAGTTAAGGAACGCCGTCCACAGCACCGTGGTGAACGTCATCCACGACGGGAAGGAGCAGTTCACCCACATGATCGGCCCGGCGTTGGACGGGATCGAGCAGGACAGCTCCGCCACGCAAAGCGACACCGGAATGCCCCAGACAAAAGGGATGAGGCAGAGAAAGAGAATCGACATGAGCGGGCCGCCGGCGCTCACGGAGTCTTCCAGGCCGTACCCGCCACTGATGCTGGCGGTGTAGATGACGCCGAGCAGCGTGAGGGTGGTGAGGACCGCCTTGGGCCGCGCCTCCGTCTCCGCACGTGGGCTGCGGAAGCGCACAATCGGCGACGCGCTGCGGCCGCGCGTACCAACCAGCGGCGCCTTCGGATCCAATCCACGCCGCATCATGGAAAAACTGAACTGGAAATAACAAGAATAAAAAAGAAAACGACGCGGCGAATGGTGGGGAAATAGAAGCTAGCGGCTGCGTTTACAGTAAAAAAAAAAAATGAAGAAGAAGCGATAATGAACTAAGAAAAAACAAAACCAAACAAACTACGCGCAAGATATTTGAAAAGATGTAAAAAAAAAAAAGAAAGGTGATAACAAATATTAATTGACGTGCACTGCGAATTACAATGGGGCAACGAGGACACGAAGAAAAGAAAATCTACGCAAATGCAAAAAAAAGGGGGCGTGTTGAACTACTAACACGCGTTGTGATACGCGTCTCCCCTGAGAGCAACGTTCGAAGAGAGCTAAATCAGTGATTAACAATTGAAACCGAAAAAAGAGTTTTGAAAGATGATACAAGATTACCTATGTTTTCTTTGCTTCCCGTCAACTAAACAAAGACATGAAGTCTCTACTGCTATTTTAAATTAAGAAAAGAAAGAAGCGAAAGGGTTGTTTGCAAACTAATACCGCGTTTTACAAATTTGCACTCTTTCAACTTTACTCAGTACACCAGATTTTCATTCAACGATAATATCGACAAAAAAAAAAGGCACGTCGAGAAAACAATCGACAATAACGGCAAAATAAATTCAAAATAAAAGCACTCTCCTCCGACAGCAATTGATTGGCGCCAACGCGACTATTGTACGTTATTTTGTGAACAAGAGAATTAACCTACAAAGTTATAAAAGAAGAGGTAAGCGGGAACAGCAAGGAAAAAAGAGGAAGTGAGGAAAGTGGGTGCTTGAGTAAACACTTTGCAATGAAAGAAGAGAACACATCACAAATTGTCCATTGAATGCGCAGAGAACGCTGCATCGCACAGCACACAAGCGGCAGAGCAAAAAACGGAGGAGACTTTTTAAAAACGTTTTGCTTTCTTTACTGAACGTCGTTGCTGACATGCTCTTTTCGAGCGGATTGACTTCCATTGTAACCCGAGTGTAGCGTATGCAGCCCGAATGCACTGTTGCGCCTGCAAATCATCCTTTTTTTTTTCTCTCAAACGTTCTTTTTTTTTCGCATGAAAGTTACAACTGATCAGAGCAAGCAAAAATAAAAATATCGAAGAAGATATGAAAGAGAACAAAGAAAAAGCATCAAAAGAGGTGAATCTTGTGGGTGCGAAATGAAATTAATATAAACATTGAAAAGATGAAACGAAGAAAAAACACTTTGCTTGGAAGCTCAACGTCGAATACAAAAAAAGAAAGAGGAAAAGAGAACATCCTGAACAAAGAAACCCAGAAAAGTCAGAGAAAGCGAAAGAACGAGAGAAAGAAAGAGCTCGAACCTTTCTATAGGAGAAAATTCAGTTGAGAAGCGAGGTTTGAACAACGGAAACACAAAGCAAAAACAGAAAAATTTGAGAAAAAAGAAATCGTAGTGTGTTTGAAAATGTGTAAATAGGCGAAAAGGTGGAGTTGTTAGTCTTTTCTGCTTTCTTGAATAAAAAAAGGGCGGTGTGACACAACAACGAAGAGCTCAAAAAGAGAAGAAAAAAAAAAAGCAATAGGGATCAATATAAAGCAATGAAGCAACGAAAAAAGAGTTGTGTGTGGAAGAAAAATGAGAAGACTCGGGAAAACAAAACGAAAAAAATGTTTAATAGTAGTGATAGCGTTCTCTGTACCTAGAAATAAGACGCTTAAAACCACGAAAAATAAAAAGAGAAGAGGGAAGTTATACGAGTTTATTTTTGGCCCTGAAAAACTCCTGAACACTATCCGCGGCCTGAAGTCTTTCTAAACGCTTGTGTGTCTGAAGGCGAAAAAAAAGTTATTCCATTCAGTTTTCCTCTTTTCACTAACAACTCCTTTTGAGCCTTTTTCATCACACCTCCAAATTCAGCATTTCGTGCTTTTTGCCTTGGTGTGTTTTAAAGCATCATGTGTGTTATCCACAGCTCAGCATCTGATCTCTCCTTTTCTCTCCCTCTTTCTTTTTTTTTTCTCTTCCTCAGACTCCTTTTCAATTACACCGGGTGGTGGTAGCGGTGTTTTCGACGCTTAACGACCACGCAGCTGCGCAAACTTCGCCTCCAGGTCGTCCTCCTCCGGCTTCTCCTCGGCGGCAACCTGGGTGGCCGGCCCGCCCGACTTGATCTTGATGTTGTCCTCCAGATGCTCGCGGATGTTGAGGCCGTGCTCGTCGGCCACCTGCGACATGAGGTTGTTCACATCATCCTCGGGCGTCGTCGTGGCAGTGCTCTGCCCAATCGCGCCCTCCATGTACGCTGACGTGACGTCCATCGTCTCGAACTGCTGCTCAAAGGTGTCCATGAGCTTGCTGATCTTCGCCGGGTCCATCGACTTGAGCACCTTGTCCATGCCCTTCACCATCATGCCCATGTTCTTCGACACCATCTGCATCTTAATGGCCGTGTCGAGGCGCGACACGACGGCGTCCATGCGGGCTGCCAGGCGGAGGTGGTTGAGGGCCTCGTTCTTTTTGCGGATGCTATTCTCGGCGTAGATGCGGGCACCCTCCATGTTGTTCTTCTCCATCGCCTGCTTGCACTTGTACATCGCCTGCTTCTGCTCCTTCTCGCAGCGCGTGGCGTTCTTGGCGAACTGCTTCGCCGTGAACTTCAGCTGGAACTGAATGTCGTAGAGCTTGTCGGTGGACATGGCTGCGGAAAGAGAGAGAAAGAGAGGGAAAGACGAAAGGTGGATGTACAGAAGTCAAAAGGTGTTGACTAGTTGACAGCAGGTCGAAAGTCAGCAACGGGAAAAAAAAAGAGCAAATCAAAAGCCAGAGAGAGAGAAAGGATAAGCAAGAGAGCACTTGATAGAGCTGTGTGAAAACAGAAAAAAAATTGAGCAGGTAATAGAAAGATAGAGTAGCAAAGCAAGTGTGTAACTCAAAGAGCAAAAACAAGAAGAAGAAATAAAATACTAAACGACAGAAAAGGTTATTTTTTTTTTTTTGAAAGCAGCGCGTTGGGAAAGCAGTCAAAGAGGATAGAAGAAAGAGTGTTAAGTGGTGTTGAGACGTTGCTGGCAAACACAGTAGTAGTCAGCGACTCCAAAACTTATTCTGTCAAGCTTTGTACCGTCGCGTTGGCGAGGTCTCATTTTTGCACAGCTGCCAGTAAATCGATAAAAGCAAAACCGTGATGCTCCTCTCCGGTTGTGTAGACTTAATTAAAGTCTGTTTTGCTGGCCACCCTCTGATCAAGCATTGCCTGTAAAGGCGCGAGCTATGTGCCGCGCGCAACGTGACTGCGCATCGCGCAACACTTCTTTTCGTTTTTTTTTCTTTGTGCATCACTCAATTGAGTGATGGAAGTCTACTATACATACAAGTTGCGTTGTGCAAGTGGCAACGTCAAGTGGTGGTGAAAACTAAAAAAGGCGAGCGTTGAGGAGAGCAAAACGTGTTGTGTGTTCAACGTCTCGGTATTCAGCTCACGGTAGCAAACTTAAAAAGGTAGGAGAGCTGGATTAACAACAAAGAAAGCAGGCAAAATGGATTTCTTTTGTTAAATGGCGGTGCTCACACGGTGAGCTGTTCCTGCTCCTCCTCCGTCGTTGCAGCGTCATCGCCCTGCTCCGCTTCCTTCGCCGCCTCGTCCACCATCTCTCGCTCTTCTTCTCCTTCGTCATCTGCATCGTCTGCGGCGTCCCTGTACGGCAGTCCGAACTGATCGCACCACTCCTCGATCTCCCGCACGACGGGGTGCCGCGGCCCGTAAAAGTGCTGCGAGCCTCGCCGCGCCGCCATGAGGTAGGTCCGCGCCTCCGCCGCGTCGTCGGCCCACAGCAGGAACAGTCCGAGAATGAACTCCGCCCGCACCGGGCTCGGGTGCGAGTGCTGGAAGCGCTCCTCCTGAATGCGGCAGATGCCGTGCAGCATCTTGGACGCATCGGCCATGTTCTCCTTGCCGAAGGCGTGCGCTGTCGCGTAGCAGGCCTGCCGCAGCTCGTGCTCGCCCTGTTGGTCGCTGTACTTCAACTGCGCCTGCATCTCCGCACGCCGTGCCACCACGTCGCCGAGCGCCGCGACAAGGTGCGTGTACCACACCTCCTTCACCGCGTCGTACATCGCCATGGCGCTCTCCATGCCCGCCTTGGCTGCGAAAACGTTGCCAAGGTCAAAGTAGCTGAAGGTGGTCAGCACGTGCTGCGGGCCGTGCAGCAAGGAGAGGTAGTAGGTGGCGCAGCTCAGCTGCTGCGTGGCGGCCTCCAGCTTGCCGTCCGAGGCGTAGAGCAGGCCAAAGGCCTGGTGCAGGTCCGCCTTCATCGTCGCCGTCACCTCTGCCGGGTGCCTCAGCATGATGTACTGCGCCAGCGAGAGCATGTCCTCCGCCTCCCCATACCGCTCCAGAAATTGCTTCGTGCGGGCGAGGTGGAGGTAGGCCGGGATCAGGGCAATGTCGTTGGGCTTGTAGAAGCGCTCGCGCAGCCGCAACACCTTCACGCCCGCCTTCTCCGCTCCAGCCGCGTCGCCCTCGAGCAGGAGTTGGCGACAGCCCTCCTGCGCCTTCGCGAGGAGTGCCTCGATGGCGGCCTGAATGCGCTGCCGGTTGGCGGCACGCTTCTCGAGGGCGTTAACGCCCGTCGCGGGGGTGTCCATCAGCGACACGAGCTCGTCGAAGCGGGTCTCGAGGTTGCTCCAGGTGACGTCGGTGATGTCGTACTGACCCTTGTCGTGTGTGACGGCGTGGGAGGTGCCAGCCTTTGCGGTGGAGGCCCCCGCTCGCGAACCCGCATAGGACGACATGACAGAGTTCCTTATTTTTTTTCTTGGTGTTGTCTTGTGGTTGTTGATGCTCTTTTTTTTTTTTTTGTAAAGAAGGGAAATACAAAACGGGGATGGTGTTGAGCAAGTGTGATTTGTACCGCCAGAACCTCTTAATGGTGGCAGGAGGAGGAGTGAGGAATAAACATTGAAATGGAGAAAAACAAACAAAAAAAGAGGAGAGTCGGAAGGGAACGGTGAGATCAATAACATTCTATCTTTGCTCTCCTGCCTCAACGGAGATGCATCACGGTTGTTGAGTCGCAGGCGTTACAATCAGCTGCGCAAAGCATACGTAACTCTAGTTAGAGGGATGCCCTACACTCTGGCAGGTAACAAAAAATGCGCTAAAAAAACTTTTTTTTCTTTTTATGCCACAGTCCAAGACAAATCTAGCGCAGGTGCAAATCTTTACACAAGTTTTCTTTTCCAAAAAGTGGTCTGTAAAGGTTCACTTTCTCGATGGAAAAAACAACATGTGTCCGCGTCACCTTCATTTTTGTCTTTTGCAAACAAGTAGCAAGGCAATGCGGCAAGTAACAAAGGGATGCATGCAGCTCTGTCAAGGACTCATATGCTCATTTTCACCCTTCACTTTTTTTTTTTGATTCACGTCACAGACACCAAGCTCACAAAATTAGACAGTTTTTGGCTACCTTGCCCAGTCTGCCCGTCAACACATCTGCAGCTTTGACAACAACAACAAAATATATGATGCGTTGATTTCTCCATTAATTCTTAATATCACTAAGTGAAAAATAACCATCACAATTTTAAACAAAAAGTGCATATTGCTGCGTACAGGAAAAAAAAAACAGTTGACGGGACAGGGCGGTGCGCCCATTTGTTAACTAGCAACGGAGATATATATTTTTCTCTCCGCTCTTTTTTCTCCTCGTTAACGAACACCTTAGGATGTTTAACGCGTTAGTGAGATTAACATTATTGATATTTAAAAGGAATAAACAAAATTTCATTTAGTCGCGTGCATTAGTGAGCTGCTAGTTTAGTCGCTGTCGCTGCCCAGCTTGACACTCTGGTTCTGAGTGCCCAGAGTAGGAGCGCGAAGACCGAACTGCGGGGCACCACCGCGGCCACCGCGGTCGCCACCACGGCCGCCACGGAAGCCGCCGCGATCACCACCGCGGAACCCGCCACGGTCACCACCACGGAAGCCGCCGCGGTCACCGCCACGGAAACCACCACGGTCACCGCCACGGAAACCACCGCGGTCACCGCCACGGAAACCGCCACGGTCGCCACCGCGGAAACCACCACGGTCACCACCGCGGAAGCCGCCACGGTCACCACCGCGGAAGCCGCCGCGATCGCCACCGCGACCACCGCGGAAGCCACCGTAGTTGGATTCAGCCTCCGTGCGGGTGACCTGGCGGACCGGCTCCTCCTCCTCGTCATCGTCGTCCGCCGCGGCCGGCTTTGCGCGCTTCTGCACTGGGGCCTCCTCCTCGTCATCGGAGTCGGCCACCGGCGCCTTCTTGGCCGCCACCGGCTTCTTCACCGGCTCGTCATCGTCGGAGCTGTCGCTGTCGGCGGCGGCCTTCTTCGGCGCCTGCTTCGGGGACGCCTTCGGGGACGCCTTGGGCGAGGCCTTCTTGGCCGCCACCGGCTTCTTCACCGGCTCATCATCGCTGTCGCTGGAGTCCGCGACCGGCGCCTTCTTGGCGGCGGGCTTGGGGGACGCCTTGCGAGACGCGGGCTTCTTCGGGGCCTCCTCATCATCATCGCTCGAGTCCGCGACAGGAGCCTTCTTCGCCGCCACCGGCTTGCGCACAGGCTCATCGTCGTCGGAGCTCGAGTCAGCCACGGGAGCCTTCTTCGCAGCGGGCTTCGGCGACGCCTTGCGCGAGGCGGGCTTCTTCACCGGCTCGTCGTCGGAGCTGTCGCTGTCCACGGCAGCCTTCTTGGCCGGAGCCTGCTTGGGCGACGCCTTCTTCGCCGCGGGCTTCTTCGGGGCCTCCTCATCATCGCTGTCGCTGGAGTCCGCCACGGGAGCCTTCTTGGCCGCCACCGGCTTGCGCACGGGCTCATCGTCGCTGTCGCTCGAGTCCGCCACCGGCGCCTTCTTGGCGGCGGGCTTGGGGGACGCCTTGCGAGACGCGGGCTTCTTCGGAGCCTCCTCATCATCGCTCGAGTCCGCGACAGGAGCCTTCTTGGCCGCCACCGGCTTGCGCACAGGCTCATCGTCGTCGGAGCTCGAGTCAGCCACGGGAGCCTTCTTCGCAGCGGGCTTCGGCGACGCCTTGCGCGAGGCGGGCTTCTTCACCGGCTCGTCGTCGGAGCTGTCGCTGTCCACGGCAGCCTTCTTGGCCGGAGCCTGCTTGGGCGACGCCTTCTTCGCCGCGGGCTTCTTCGGGGCCTCCTCATCATCGCTGTCGCTGGAGTCCGCCACGGGAGCCTTCTTGGCCGCCACCGGCTTGCGCACGGGCTCATCGTCGCTGTCGCTCGAGTCCGCCACCGGCGCCTTCTTGGCGGCGGGCTTGGGGGACGCCTTGCGAGACGCGGGCTTCTTCGGAGCCTCCTCATCATCGCTCGAGTCCGCGACAGGAGCCTTCTTGGCCGCCACCGGCTTGCGCACAGGCTCATCGTCGTCGGAGCTCGAGTCAGCCACGGGAGCCTTCTTCGCAGCGGGCTTCGGCGACGCCTTGCGGGAGGCCGGCTTCTTCGGAGCCTCCTCATCATCGTCGCTCGAGTCCACCACGGGGGCCTTCTTCGGCGCCTGCTTCGGCGACGCCTTCTTCGCCGCGGGCTTCTTCACCGGCTCGTCATCGCTGTCGCTGGAGTCGGCCACCGGAGCCTTCTTGGCCGCCGGCTTCGGAGAAGCCTTGCGCGAGGCGGGCTTCTTCACCGGCTCGTCGTCGCTGTCGCTCGAGTCGGCGACCGGCGCCTTCGCAGCCGCGGCGGCCGTCAGCGCCGATGTGCCGATGGCGCGAGCAGCCGAGACGGCCTTCGGGTTGGCCTCCTCGAGGGCCGCGGCGGCACCCTTGTACTGCGCGTCCTTGAGGTAGAGGTAGATGTGCGCCTCAAGCTCATCCTTCGGGAGACGGAGGGACATGACGAAAAATTAGCAGTGCTACACGAAGGAAAGAAAGAAGATGATATTGGGTAGAAGAGGAAATCGTAGAGTGAAGGACTAGGAAGAAAGCACAACAACGGTGCGATTTCTTTTTTTATTTTTCTTGGTAATGTCGGTGGGTACTGTGAGGGTTATGTTAAACAGTAAAAATACACGAGAACAAACAAGTTTTCTTATTCTAAGGTTCAGTGGAAATTTCAGTACATGCAGTTGAGTGTCGACAAATGACATTGTAGAAGAATGGAAAAGTTTGAAAGCAATAGTGATGAGACACCAACAAGAAAAGCGAAAGTCGACAAAGAGTGAAAGGAGAGAAGGTTTTTTTTTTTTTTTTGAGTAACGTAACACTTTGACTTGATTTGCTTTTTTACAAGGATAAAAACCTAACTGAAATTAAAAAGGGAAACAAAACTTTTATTAAAAATTCGAGTTTCCGAGTGACTTTAAATCTGAAAAGCACATTAAAAGGACATATTATTACTCTCAAATCTTTTTTCTTTGCTTTGCCTTACGCGTTGTAATGTGAGAAAAACCGGCTTCGTGAAGTAAGAAAGTGAGAAAAAATGCAATGCTAGACATTTCATTGCATCTGCATTGCTAGCAGCAAATCTGCAAAATGACGGAGCTCGTCTGCTGTTAATAACAACAAGAAAAAAAAAGAGGGAGAACGGACGCCTGACCCTTCTATAGCACAAGAAGAACAAAATAAAAGAGGGTACAAAAATTTGCGGATATGGGCAACAACAACCACGGCAACAATTCCGTACACATAGAGGAATTGAAAGAGAGAGAGAGATGAGGGGGGCGACAAAGGTTTTCTTCTCGTTTATAGGTCCACCGCCGTTCGGCCGTCTGCAAGAAACATTGCTGCGTTTGTGTTCATGCAGGACACCACCTCTCAGCGTCTGTTCTTCTGCACGCGATAGTCGTACCGGGAGTGCTTCAGCTTGCTTTCGTGGCGCGACGTGGATGCTCCCGCCTTGACAGGGTGTGGTGTGCTGGCGCGGTTGAAGATGGTCTCCTCTGGCCGTCCCACGTAGTACGGCTTCACCGATGTGCCGCACTTCTCACACGACTCTCCTTGATACACCCGCTGCGTCGTCTTGGTGACCCACACGTGGTCGGAGAACCAGTTGTGCTGGCAGACACGGCAGCGGAACTTGCCGGTGCGCTTGGCGAGCGGCGGCGGCGTGAACATGATGTGGCGTGGCCGCAGCCGCATGAGCAGTGATGTGAAGCGCAGCATGTTCGCGGCTTCTTCTGCGTTGATATGTGTGAGAAGGAAAAAATAACAATAAGCAAAACGAGAAAGAGAGAGAGAGAGAGAGAGAGAGAGAGATTGAGAGAGGTTGGAAGAGCGAAAAAAGAAAGCTATTGAAACGGAGCTGCAGAAGGTTAGCTTGTGCAACTTGCTTCCAGTTGCAGCTTCGTGAACAAGACTACATTTTCCAATTGGAGTTACAAGAATCAGGTGAGATTCATGGTAATGCTACGCAGCTGTCACCTGCTTCACTCTGTTCTGCTCAAACCGACAGCATAGGCAAATATAGTCCTTCGCTTCACAGAGGACCACACAGATTTTTTGTTCTGTCAACAATTAATTCACATTTACCATGGATATGCTTCGCTTCCACTTCTATTTTCGTCTTTTTTTTTTAACGATTTTAAATAAAGAAGCTTTCCACAAAGTGTCGGTTAGAAAACAAAAAGCTAATTACTCTTCTCCGCGAATAAAAAGTGTATACTCTATGAGACCCAATATTTCTATTCTATGCTGAGCATGACCTCCAAACCGGTCAAACAAAAGCGGCAGTCTGGGCAACTTTCAGAACTCTTCTGCCCTTCGGACAATCTTTCATTTTCTTAATTCCTTTTCCGCTTCTCACGAGCACAACAGCGCAGCTTCAACACTCTCCACCAGCCATGCGAACCCCTGCGTTTTACCCAGAAACTGCAACGCGCGCAGTTCGCCGTCCACTGGCTTCGCCTTGCCCACCAGCGGACCACAGCAGCTCTCCGCCACGTACGTCGTCGTCATCTCATGGCACTTCGAGCACACAAAGTCCTGCTGATTGTACGTCCGCAGCAGCTGGCTCACGTGGCGCACCAGCGAGCCTTCCACGGCGCTCGCCGCGATGGGGGCGGCACACTCCGGACACGTAAACGGCGCCGTCGGCGTCTTGCGCTTCTCCATTAGGTCAATCGAGATGGCGCTGTTGCAGAAGCTGCACGTCAGGGACTGCAGGCGGTAGTTCAGGAACGGGTCGGACTGAAACTGCGACTGCGGGGAAAACGGGCTGATGCCGCACAGCCGCATGCAGTTGTTGCGCACCTTGCCCACTGCGCCGTTGGAGGGAATCAGCTCAAGAAGGCGGCAGAAACACTTTGCATACTCGAGGGCCACCGCGCTGCTGGACCACGCCACGAGGGTGCCGCCCTGCTGCGCGGCGAGCTCCTCCGCCGTGTAGAGGTCGCGGCTGTCCGAAATGCGCTGCACCTCGTCCATGATGAGTGTTTGAATATCCCCATCGAAGAGCGCCTGCGAGCGATCGAGAAGGCGGCGGGCGAGGTGGTCGTGGCGCGTGGCGAGGGTGACGGTGTGGTCCTTAGCCGTCTCCTCGTACACACGACTCATCGTCTCCTGCAGACGGTAGAGAACGTCCACGACACGGTTCACGAAGGTGCCGCGGACACGGCTGGGCAGCCGGCTCGTCATGGTGAACTGCTCACTCACCTCGAGGTCATTCCGCGACGGGCTCTCCCCCTCCTTAAAGCGGATCGCCGCCTCCGCCGTGATGAAGAGGCCGGCGTAGTTGCGCGGGTCGAGCACGACGTACGGGCACCAGTACCGCACCGGCTGCAGTGCAAGGAGCAGCAGCATCGGCTGGTCCTGCAGCGACGTGGCCACGAAGTGGGCGAAGCTGACGGCTTCTTGGACGGAGTGCTTCGACGTCAGCACCGTCACCGACTCCCCGGTCACCTTCACCGTGCGCCCGCCAAGCTTAGCCAGACGCAGCAGCACGCCCGTTAAGGCGCGGTGGGCCAGGCTGCTCAGCAGCTCCACCAGGCGGGGCTCGTAGCACGCCGACACCGGGTCCCGCAGCCAGCGCGCGACGTTGTTCATGAGGGTGTCCGCGAGGGTGTTCTCCACCGCCTGCCCCAGCAGGTCCGCGACGAGGTCACGCAGGATGTTGAACTGCGTCGACACACCGCGGTCGCACAGCACTCGCGCGTTGGGGTCGTCGCCCTCCTCGATCACCTGCGAGAACAGCAGCGCGACAACGTCGAGCCGGGAGAGGCTGAACTCGACGCACCACGCCGGGTAGCCGCCCGCCATGCACACCTCCCGCGGACGCTCTTCGATGGTGTCGAAGGCGATGGCCGGATCGCTGCTGCACCACAGCACGTGGCTGCGGCGGTGCAGCGCGCGGGTGTAGAGAACATCGAGCACGTGCACGCAGCTGTCCTGCGCGATGTTGCAGAGCGGAATGCCGGACATGCGGCTCAGCGCGAGTCGCTCCTCGACCCACAGCCGCGAGGCAAAAAAGCGCTCAAAGAGCCGCTTCGACAGCAGCCGCGCCCAGCGAAACGGGTCGCTCAAGAGCCGCTCGTCCTCCGCAGCGCCGAGCACGCGCAGGTACGGCAGCGTCGCCGGCAGCGCGTGTTGCTGCAGCAGCGTGGCCGTCGGCTGCGAGCTCTGCAGCACCGCCAGCAGCGGCGCCCGCGTGCTCTCCAGCGCGGCGGTGAGGTGTTGGTAGATGAGTCGCCAGGCCGCGCGCTGATCCACGGCGGTCTCGGTGGCCACCTGCATCGGTGCCGCCGCCGTCGTGGTGTTGAGCCGCCGCGCGCTCTCGTCGCAGATGGCGGCCCAGTTGATGGCCGGCTTGGCCGCCTCCGCCGGCTGGATAAAGACGACAAGGGCGGAGTTCGTCTGCGGGTACACGACGGCGAGGAGGCCGCGCTGCTGCTCCGTGGTAGCCTGGAAGACGAACACGGTGCGGTCCGCCACGCCGCGGCTGAGGTAGTTGGAGTACGCGTTCATCTCCATCTCCTCTGCCCCGAAGAGCTCCCGCTGCGAGGGCGGGCGGCGGCGCGCGTTGCGGAGGTGGCGGCCGGAGTCGACCGAGGCGCAGCAGCCGAGCTGCTCAATGAAGACATCACTGCGGGTGCGGTGCTGCTCGTAGACGTGGCGCACGCCTTCCATCATGCGCAGCTCGTTGAGCCGCCGCTCGCCCTCCTCGCCGGGTGGCAGGGTCACTTGGTAGACCCGGCCCGGTGTCACGTGGCGCGGCAGCACGCGGCCGTTCAGCTCCGTCGCGTCGAGAGTGGTGATCGTATTGAGACGCAGCCCGGGATCGACGTCGACGACGACGGTGCGCTGCACCTGCACGCGGAAGGAGTAAAGATTCTGGTCCAGCGCCGCCAGCACCTGCACCACGCCCGGGTCCTCCTCAGTCTCCCGCACCTCCATCACGTTCCACGTCGTCGCCAGCGCACGTGACTTGAGGTCGATGAAGTGGCTGTTCATGCCGGTCACCGCACCACCACCACTACCACTGTGCGCAGCCGCGGCGCCGCCACCGCTGATCTCGCCATCGGCAGAGGCGTCAGCGAGGCCGTTCTCCAGCGCCAGCTCCTTGCGCAGACGGGCTCGCTGCAGCCATGCGTCCTTGCGCTGCGCCAGCCACCGCTGCGTGCCTCTTGCGGCGAAGAAGTCCGCGTCCAGTGCGGTGGTGCTCTTTGGGGTGAAGTACTTCTGCTTCACGTCGTGGGCGAGGGAGTCGAGCTCGGCGTCCTCCTCGCGCTGCTGCCGCTCCGCGTCGTCTTCAGACTCGACCTCGACGGCGTCGTCGTCATCCCAGTCACTGTCCGCATCTGCGCTTTTGCTGCCCTGCTGCTGTTGTTGTTGTTGACGGGAAGCGTCGGCAACTGTGGCTGTCTTTCCCTTAGTCGTCTTCTTTGGCTTCCGTGGCCCCTCATCCGTCGTGTTCATCATGTCCTCCAGGTCCTGCAGCTCACCTCCAGCGCCAGCTCCTGCGCCGGCACTGCCGCGGCCGCTCTTCACAAAGGTCACCTCCTCGTTCTCGCCGCTCTGCACGGCGGCTGCCGTGTCCTCCTCGATGCCGCGTGCCTTCGCCTTGGTCAGCATGCCCAGCAGTGACACCTGCCGGTAGCGGGAGTTGAGGTGGCGAATGCGCTTCTCCAGCCAATCCGGGTGCGCCACGCGCGGCACCGGGTTCGGCAGCGACTGCAGCGCCGCCGGGATCGACACGATCTTCTGCACACAGGCGCTGAAGCGGGCAGTGTAGTAGTCCCAGTCCAGCAGCGCCTTCAGGTTCAGCTCCGCCGGCAGCGTTGTGTCGCCGGTCCACTTGCGCAAAAAATGCGTGCGGATGGCCGGGTCAGCGCGGAAGATGGTCACCGGGATTGCCCGCTCCGTCACGGGACGGCCTGCCGGCATGCGGGAGATGATAAAATGGCAGGCAAGACCCTTGTCCTTGACCATCTGCGGCCCGAGGAACTCGGCAATGCGCCGGGCCGTGGTGATGGCCAGCGACTTCTGCGCCTCCGGGTACTCGGAGAGGCGGCGCGTCATGTTGCTGCTCTCCGTAATCTTCTCCAAGATCTCCTCCGGGTCGTAGCCCTCGCCCTTCGACTCGAGCAGGTCCAGCGCGGAGTCGGCGACGAAGGCGGCAGACGCGTAGGCCTCGGCGAGTGTGCTGCCATCGAGAAAACGGCGGAACACCTGCGCCTGGAAGTCCTTCACGAGCATCAGCTCACCGCGACGCTTCAGCTCGAAGCCCTTGAGCTCTGCCATGCTGCCGTCCGGGTTGAAGACGGCGTAGCGCTTTTTGATGCTCTTGCCCTCCTCGCGACTGGCCGGCAGCAGCATCGCCAGGTACGGGCCGTCCACCTCGAAGTAGATGGAACACTCGCTGTGCATCTTGTACACGCCGGGGCTGACCAGGTTCTGGTACTGGTGGTTCGAGTAGCGGTCGTTCACCATCTTGTTGAGCACAACGCACGGGTACGACATTGCGATCTTCCCCTTGGACGCGTTGGAAGTCTTGATGGTGTAGTTTTCTGGAAAAGTGTTGGGCAGGCAGCACCAAATACCGTCCGTGTCGAGTTCGAGCGGGACGCCGATCTGCTGCACCAGCGCGCGAGCCATCTGAATGAGCGTCGCGCCGAGGTAGGTGACGATGCCGGCCATCTCCATGCTCGACCAGCGCGAGCCCTTCCGCATCACGTACCCGTAGAAGGAGTTGAGAATACACTTGTGGGCGAGCTGCAGGGACTCCATCTGCACGCAGCGGCTCTGGCACACCTTGCGCTCATCGGCGTCCTTGGCGGCGTCCAGCTTCTTCTTCCACGTCTTGAGCGCCGCCTTGTACTCGTAGCGGCGGTCGCGGAAGAGGCGGACGGTGTCGACGTAGAAAGAGTTCTCGCGCTGGCACACCACGTTCGACCGCATCACCTCGCGCGTCTCGTGAATCTTGCCGTACGCCTTGCGACTGTACTCGCTGAGGCGACGCTTCAGCATGTTGAACTGCGTGTTGTCGTTCAGTTTGTGGTACGCCTTCAGGCCGTCGCCGTCGTCGTCGTCGTCCGAGTCGCCGTTGACGTTGTCCGCGCCAAACTCGCGCTGCAGCAGCGCGTCGGCGGCCTCACGCTGCTGCTGCCGGGATTCCTGTCGGTACCCACTACTGCTGCCAACACCACTACCACTACTGTTCGTATGGTTGCCACGGGAGAATCCGCTGCCGTTGTTCTTGCCCTTCCAGTCGTCCTTGCGCTCGTAGGCGGTGCCCTCCAGCACGTTGCCTTTGCGGTTGCCGTACGCCTTCTTCTGCACAGCCGCCAGGTTCGCCTGCTCGATGACGCCGGCGGCAAACGATTCGTTCTCCAGCTGCGCTTTCACACGCTGAAATTCGTACCGGCCGGCGGTGAAGAGCTCAGCGCGCCACTTCCACGACATGACGCGCTTGCACTGCAGCTCGTTGTTGGGCGAGTTGAAGCAGCACCCGGCGCAGACGTCCGGCCGCGCAATCGCGTAGGGCTGCAGGCGGTTGGTGAGGATAATGTTGGGGTACATGGCGCCAACGTCGAGGTGGTAGATGAACGGCTTCTCCTGCTGGTGCGGGTGGTCGCGCAGGGCCGCCAGCTTGCCCACGATGGCGGTGCGGATCTCCTCAAAGTTGGTCACCTCCTCCATCTTCACCCCGTTCTCCACCTCCACGCAGAAGCGGATGGCGTTGTCGACGTCGTCGATGAGGCTCTGATAGGTGTCCGGGTTCATGTTGAAGGTCATGGGGATGTCAGAGCGGTACACCCCGCTTCGCAGCGCCTCGACGCGGCCGCCGATGTAGGTCTCCATGTCGATGAGGTGGCCGTCGTGGAAGCGCTCCCGCACCAGCTCCTTCTTGTTCGGAAAGACAACGTTGTTCGCCTCTGCTTGCACCATCAACAGCGACTCGCACAAGCCGCCCGAGCCCTTCCGCAGCACGTCGTCCGGCGACATGGGAATGATCGTCGCGAGGGAGAAGATGAAGGGGTGGACGTACTTTTGGTAGAGGTACCAGGTGGAGACGGCGTCGGAGACGGAGTAGGAGGCCATGCGTTGCGGGTGCGACTGGGCGAGCGGGAGCATGTCCTCCGGGTCCACCTCGATCGGCTCGTAGCCGAGCTTGTACTTTGTCACCGCCTTCAGGCCCTGGCTGCCCTGCGGGAGATAGGAGTCTCGCTTCACCCAGTAGAAGCAGTCTAAGTGCGGGATTTGCTGGTTCAGGAACGCGCCATCGGCCATCTGCGTGAAGCCGATCTCCTTGCGCATGTTCATGCCGTGGTAGAGCGCGCGGGCGTGGATGAAGGGGAAGTCGAAGTAGTCGCCGTTGTACGTAACGTACACGTTGGGCTGGTACTTTTTCATCTCATCAAAGAAGCGGCGCAGCGTGGCGGCCTCGTCCGGCTCGTTGAAGGTGTCGAAGAAGCCCTCGTACTCGGGCTTCGGCGTGTACTCAAAGGGCGCGATGTCCTCCGTGACGATCTCGCGATTGGTGATGAGGTAGCCGCGGCCGTCCAGCATGTAGGAGATCATGTAGATCTGATCCACCTCCGGCTGCGGGAAGCGCAGTGGGGCTTTCGTCGTCTCAATGTCGAAGGCTACCACGCGCGGCATCGCCGGGGCGTAGCGGCTGTCGTCGCACCGCTGCACGCTCGCCTCCCCCTCCGTCACCGTCACGTCGTACCAAAGGCCGACGTACACCTTCATGTCGATGGCCACACGCATGTGATACTTCACGTCGTACTCGCGGATATCCTGCACCCAGTCCATCCACCGACCACCACCACCACCGTTGGCGGCGCTGTCGAGCGTGTCCTCCTCGAAGGTGCGCGCCATCGCGTCGGTGAGGGAGCCGTTGAAGAGGCTGTGCAAGGAGGCGTCACTCGTGCGGGAGGCGTTGCGCTTCACCTCCTTCTCCAGTCTGTTGCGCACGTTGGTGAGGTCCTGCACATTGCGGAAGATCACCTTCAGGTAGACTCGCTTCTTCCCGCTGAGGTGGTTGATGAGGTCAAGATCTTCCTTCTCGATGGGGGTGATCTCGTGAATGAGCTGCGGGCCAAAGACAGACATCAGGCCCAGCTCCACCTCTCGTTCGTGGCCCTCCACCGCCTGCACGAGGATGTAGGGGTTGTAGTGGAGATGCACGTAGAAGGTGTCGCCAGCGAGGTCCTGGAAGAGCAGCACGAGCGCCGCCCGCTGCGCACCCTCGCCACTGATGCCATCCTCCTCCTGCAGTGTCTCGGTGGTAGGGTGGTAGTTGAAGAGCCACCCCTCCCGCGTGCCACTTTCCAGCCGCGTAGACATGGCTCACAATATTGAAGAAAAAAACTCTTTGTCAAAAAGGTTTCGTGAAAAATGAAACAGCTTAAAAAAAAAAAGCAAAGTGTTCTATGTAAGTGAATAAGTAACGTTGAAAAGAGAAAGAGAAGAAGCAGAGGAGAATATTGTGGTAGATTACGAATAAGGAGTTTTTAACGGCAGTTTCCGTCAGCAACACTACCAGGAGAATTGAGTATATGTTCAGTTTTATTTCTATGGTCTGTTATTTTATCTATAGAGTATCTTTCTACAAATCAGAGATGCTGCTTGGCGGAAAGTTTAATTGTCACATTGCGTGAATAGAGAAGAAAGAAAACAAGAGACAGAGGAAAGAGGGCCCAAGTGTAAAGCAGTTCACACCGAGTTGACAGGTATCGAAAAGACACTGACTTGTAGAGTATAGCAAACGAAATCTTTTGAAAACTAGTGCTCCATGCAAGCAGGACACATTGACCAAGAGCAAGGTTAGAACACATGCTCAAATTGAAAGCGAAAAACATTTTCCCTTCCAGAAACACATTCGATCACTAGCCGCAACATTCTCAATTAACTTCCTAGCAACGCTAAGATGCTTTTTCAATTGAGCTTCTTTTGTGTGTGTGTGACAACGGCTAAATGAGTACGACTATTCACATGAAGGCAGGTGAGAGAGAACAGAGAAAAAAGAAAAAGAGGGTAAATAGTATAAAGTGGAAATAGCTTTACGCCAAATTGAAAAACAGTGTAAGTATGTAATTTTTCGCACGGTTGTTTTTCTCTCTATCCAACTTCGACGCGGTTTGCAGAAATTGTGACAGCCGTCACAGTTCAAGAAAAAAAGAAACGTGGTGGAAAACACTGCAGTGTTGCGAAAAAAGGAAAAAGAAAGAGAGAGCCAAAAAAAGGAAAAGAGGAAGAGAAAGAACTTCAGGCAAGCGAGTCGCTGGTGATTACTAGTGAAAGCGAAGCCCAAATCAACGACATCTACTCTTAGGACCTCCTCAAAAAGACAAATTATCTGTTCACAAAATGGAAGAGAGAAGAACTAATAAATTTTTTTTTTTTTGAAACGCTCTGCCTTTTTTTTTTCACATCAGTTTAAATTTCTTTCAGGAGGATGGTGCAGAGGTATACCAGCAGCGTCATGTTGCCGAGCAGCGACGACGCCCCTTCGATCGGCCGCCGAAGTGCGATGAGGGCCACCCACAGCGTGGCGCAGATGGCGAGTGTGTTGAGCAGGGAGACAAGGCGGCGCAGCGGTGGGTGACGACGACCGACCGTACCCAACACGTACCCCTCAAGCTTTTCTTCACAGTCTTCAGACGCATCACTCGTCTTCTTCTTCTCATCCACAGCCGTCAACGCCTTCTCCTTTTGCTTGTCGGCGCGACTCAGGGTCTCTTCGTGCTGCAGGAGGAAGAAGATCGACACGTAGATGGCGGCCATGCACGCCTGCACGACGCCAAAGATGACCAGCTGCGGTGTGGTCGGTGCATAGCGCTCGGCGTCCAGTATTGCCGCCGGTGATGCCCGCAGCATCACGAGGTTGCGGATGGTCAAGACAAGACCGTTGAAGTGGGAGGGAAAGATGCACGCCTCGCAAAACAGCAGCCCGACAAGGCGGTAGTCGTAGCCGGGCCGCGTCCAGCGGGGCAGCAGCCACACCGCCACGTTCACCAGCGCCATCCCGACCAAGTCCACGAAGCACAGCGGGAAGGACGGAAGGACGACGAGCAGCGCCGTCGGCGTCAGCCAAAACACAACAAAGACACACATCAGCGCTGTCGGGGCGTGGCGGCACAGCGGCAGAAGCAGCAGTCGACGCAGCGGGAACGTCACGGCGCCGATCACCGCCATGATGGTGAAGCCGACGACGAGGAAAACGCCGGCGAGGATGAAGCCGAGGTACATGGTGGCCAGCTGCGCGGTGATGGTGGCCCACTCGGGTGCCCCCTGCATTGAGATCCACGAGAAGCGACAGGCGCGGTAGTCAGGCCACATGCCGTACAGCACCGCGAGCGTCGCCTTCTCTGTGAGCGACATGCGCTGCGTCAACTCGGCGTCCGTCACGTAGGGCGGCGGGTCAGTAGAGAGGCA
Source organism: Crithidia thermophila (assembly GCA_030849055.1). Taxonomy (NCBI): domain Eukaryota; phylum Euglenozoa; class Kinetoplastea; order Trypanosomatida; family Trypanosomatidae; genus Crithidia; species Crithidia thermophila. The sequence goes on from JASAOP010002770.1 coordinate 24,876, forward strand.
CTGCGTCAGCGCCAGCGACGCCCACGTGCCCGTCACCAGCTCCAGCACGAGCCCCGCCACCACGATGCCGGTCATGGGCCGCAGAAGGCGCAGGCGGCGGAACGGGGAGGCGTGCCACACCTGTGCGCGCAGCTGCGCCGTCTGGCACAGCCGGTCGTCGAGGGAGCCCATGACGAAGAAGAGCGCGAAGAAGACGACAATGGCCGAGCCGCCGAGGCGGGCAATGCCGGTGTACATGGAGAAGGACGCCAGCCAGCGCTGCGGCCACAGCTCCACGAGCCACGCCCAGTAGGCGGGGGTGAAGAGGGTCGCCGTCTCCAGCATGCGGTAGGTCGGCAGCTCCACCTCCGCCCGCGCCTTCTTGGCGTCGCCGAGGGTGTAGATGAGGTAGGTTTCGTTCAGCAGCGGCGGGTACGTGCTGAACGGCTTCCACGCGTAGCTGAAGTTGTGCTTGCCTTCGGTGAAAGGCCCGTAGAAGTACTGCAGCTGGTGCTCCGGCTCGTCAACGCGCAGGCCGTGCTGCCCGCGTAGGGCGAGGTAAAACGAGTGCAGCGAGCCGCACATGACGAGCGGGAAGACGTTGGCGTTCGTGGGCGTGCGCACTTGCAGGTGCGGCTCCAACATGGCGCTGTCAACGCCGCGCACCAGCGCGTAGCCCGGCTCGGTCTGCACGCGCACCTTGTTGCCCACAAAGTGCGGACCCACGTACCGCGCATCACGGCCGTCGACAATACTCGAGATGTTGATTTTGTCGTACTGGAGGTGGAGGTGCACCTTGCCGAGCGCCTGGTCGCTGTTCAGCAGCAGGCAGAAGCGCGGCCACACAAGAAAGGGCTGGCGCCGCTTCTTCATCCGGCGGTAGAGCGAGAAGCTGTAGGCGGTCTGCAGCGTTTTGCCCGGGATCGGCTTCGTGCCCTTGTACGTCGTTGGCAGGTGCAGCTGGGTGGAGACGACGGCGACGGCCTCGCTCGACATCACCGGCGTCTCTCGCACCTCATCGCGGAAGAGGCGGATGTTTGGCACGAGGACGCGATCCGCTGGCAGCGTGGTCGAGCCAATTAAGATGTTCAGCACCTTCGTGCCGTCGTAGTAGCCGCTCGCCTCGTCGGCTTCGTCGTAGACGTTCAGGTCGTTGACATCAATCGCGTTCTTGGAGTCCACGCAGATCTGCTTCAGCTGCTCATCCAGCGCGCGGTGCTTCGTCTCCATCACGTACTTGCCCGTCAACGAGTCGCGCAGGGAGTTCACGTAGAGTACCTCCTCCTGCTTCGCCGCAAAAAGGTCCTCGTCAAAGGTCTCCACCACGGTGGGGAAGAGCCGCTCACGCGTTGGCGAGAGGAAGGTGTTCTCGCGGCCAAAGTACACATCTGCGTGGGGCAGCAGCGCGGCCTGCACCAGCGAGTCTGCCGAGTGCTGCAGAAACTGCAGGCCGTAGACGAGGCCACGGTGATCCATCGCGGCCCCGCAGCCCCGCAGCGTCTCCGTCGACAAGTCGCGGCGGTGCGCGCCGCTTTTCCGCAGCTGCGTCCGGTTCACTGACGTGCCGATGGTGCGTGGGGTGGAGCGCTGAAGGTAGCCGGAGATGGACGGCACCACGTCGTCCAGCGTGCCGCCGTTGATGGCGAGGAGAATCAGCTTGCTCAGGCGGTTGCGCAGCGCAATGCGGGGCACCGCGCGCAGATCACGCAGCACGGCGTTGGGCGGCTTGGTGTCCGCCACCACGTCGGCCCACTGAATGCTGTCGACCTCCTCTGCCTGTGCAGCGTCCGGCGTGGCACGCAGCTCCGCGGGGAATCGGTTCAGCACGGCGCCATCGAGCGCCTCGTAGAGCCACACGCTGGCGTGGTCGAAGAAGAGCGGCGGGTAGTGCGTCGGGGTGCCGACCAGCACGATGCCGGCGTACATCTCCGGCGCCATCAGCGTCGCCAAAAGCGCCGTCACCCCGCCCAGCGACTCCGCCCAGATCCAGATGCCCTCTCTCTGCACCCGCTGCACCTCCGCCCGCACCCGCTCCAGCGTCGAGAATCGCTTGGTCAGGTACTTGGCCTGCGTGCACTGCTTCTCGCTGGCCGGCAGCGAGGCGTGCGAGCAGACGCTGCTCGTGTAGTCCCGCTCCACCTGCTTCAGCAGCTTCCCGGCCGCCGCGGAGACGCCGACGGTGGCGTCGGTCGCGTTGTGCCGCCGCGGGTCGGTGTCGCTGAGCGTCTCCACATCAAAGACGGCCGCCGGCTCCGCGTCCAGCACGTCCGCATACGTCTCGAAGAAGTTGCCGAGGATCAAGTGCACGGAGTGGTTTAAGTAGCGTGCCTCCTTCAGCGCAATCGCGGCGGTCTGCGTGGACGACTCCTCGAGGAAGTCCACCGAGAAGAGTTCCACGCCGAGCATCGGCAGCTCCGCCCGCACCAGATCGCCCTCGATGCGGTACTGCGACACAGTGGGGATCTCCACCCCTTCCACCACATCATCCTTGATGACGTCGTAGCGATACTCGTAGAACATCTGCCGCTTCACGTTGGTGCGAAAGTTTCGCATCGCCTTCTGCCGCAGCCGCGCGTTGGACTCGTAGACGAAGCGGGCGAGGGAGCGGGCACAGTAGTAGGAGCCGCCGTTGCCGTGCACGTAGACGATGGGCACGCGCATGTACACGTTGCTGCTGCGCGGCGGCGCGTAACTGTCCGCCATCCAGTCGTACGTGCGCCACAGACGGTAGTAGTGCTCCTTCATGTGCGGAGCGAAGGCGCTGACGTTGATCTCGGTGAAGGACGGGTACATGACGGGGTTGATCGTCTGCGAGGGCGTGCGGTACGCCTTCATGGCCCACTGGTAGGCCCCGGTGCTGAAGAGGGCAACGACGGCGATGAAGAGAAGGTACACGCAGCGCGACAGCACCCCGCCAAGAAAACACCGCAGAGACGCCATGTTTGTGTACGAAAAAAAAAAATGTTTGTTTGTGCGTTTAAAGTAACGAAACGTGTTTCAGGGTGGCGACTTTCATTAAAAGCTGAATGTGAAACTACGAGAGGTGCGTGAAAAAGTAGAAAAGGAAAACTAAATGACTATGAAAGTTCTGCTGTCTTGACAACGATGAAAATAAATGAGACGAAAAATTGACAAGAGTGCAGAATGTGGTGAAGATGCTAGAAGAATTGTTAGCTAGAAGAAACAAAGTAACTAGAGTGCACTCGTGCAGGTTTTGAGTAAAATTGACTCTAAATACTTCAAGCAATCGCTGTGGCAGCAAAAGTCTCAGCTTGGAGACCAGGAAAGAAAAAACCGCTGCCGCAATGACAACAAATTTTTGAAAAGGTGATGAATTCTTTTGAGCAATCAAATACACGTAAAGTTACAAGTAGAAAAACAATGAGTAGATGAAAAGATTGATAGAAAAGGGAATGCAAAAGGAGAGGATACGTGTCGCAAAGAAAATGAGGCATGTGCTATTGTTGCATCTGGTAAAGCAATTCGACGTATAATTCACTTCACGAGTCAAATAGTACTGTTTGCATGGCAGCGTAGAGAGACGGCAGAGGAGCGCTGGGCTTCCGAAGACTTGAACAGCTTTTTGCGATCTCACATCGCGCTTTTCTTGACAACATGTATTTTTTTTTTTAATTATGTGGCTACGTTTTACAACGATCGAAAACAATAGGAAGATGAAAAGGTTTGTATAAAAGTCCACCACGGCAATTTAGGGGATTGCTGGTCGACTACCCTTGACTTCTCTTTAAAAAGGTGTTTTTATACGAAAAAGGAAAAGAACTATACAACTCAACGAATCACATGTGAATGATATCGTGGAAATGCCAACGTATAAGTATGTGCGGAAGCGCACGTCGGTAATCATAGGAAAACACGGCAGCACCGCCACCATCGCCAATCACAACAGCGACGAAAGCAAAGACCCTCAGCACCATCACCACCACAATTGCCACAAGTCTCTGCGATCACTTTCACATTCACGCAGAAAGCAGTTGTCACCATTTCTTCGTGAGCGAGACTCAATTTTTACGCGTGTGCGCGACCGGTGGCGGACGCGACGTACACCTTGCCGCCCGTCTTCTCCGCCTCCGCCTCGAGGATTTTCGTCTGCTTGTGCTTCAGAAAGATGAGGGCGACCAACGTGAGAATCTCTTCATCGACCATGAAGAAGGTGGCCCAGAGCGCAAACCACAGCACCCAGTACTGCAGCAGCTTCTCCCGCACGCGCTCCCAGTAGTCCAGCGGCGGCGTCGGCTTCTGCACGCGAAGCTCAAACACCACATCGGGCGGGCCCGCCGTCTTGTAGATCCCCGCCGCGTCCGTGAAGGTGGTGTATTGCTCCTGGTTCGGCTTCACCGTCACTGTTTTCCACAGTTTACTCGAGTCCACCTCGCCCTGCGTCAGGTTGCCGTCCGTCTTGATAACGTCAAGGCTCAGCAGCCGCTGCACCTCCTCCTCGGTCTTGATCTCCGACAGCGGCATCCCCAGCGTGAACCAGCGACGCCCGCCGGACTGGGAGAAGCGGTATTCGCCGCTAAGACGACGCTCCAGTTGGAGAAGGTCGCGCAGCAGCTGGTCCGACTCCGGCGTCGTGGTCTTTTCCTCCAGCAGCGTCTCGTGCACCTTCGACGTGATCTGCGTGTCGCGGCGGACGTCAAAGTTGTAGTGATTGAGCACGTAGCGAATACCCTCGCCGTCCAGTTCCGTGACGCTGATGGCGCGCTCGTAGAAGCCGGCAGCCATGATGGCCTCGTGCAGCTCCAGCCGACGCCGCGGGTCGTTGTTGTCCTTGCGGTACAGCTGCGCGCGCAGGTCATCGACGCACTTGGACAGCTTGTTGATGGTTTCCCGCTGCTCGTGTGCGGACTGGATGTTGCCCAGCGCCTCGATGCACTGCGTCAGCTGCGGGAAGTCCATGTACGCCTTGCGCTCCTCCAGCGCCACCTTGGCGTTGGCGACTTCTCCCTCGCTCAGAAAGTGAGGGCCCTGAATTTTCGCGTTCGGCACGAGGGCCGTGAAGAGGTGCACGCGTGCGAGCAACGTCCGACGAAGCATCTCTAGCAAATCGTTTTTTTTTTTTTAAGTGTGTAACGTTTGAGAATATGTTGCTCCTGGTCGTAGGAAGAAAACAGATTTAAGTAAGAAAAGAAAAAAAAACTGCTAAGTTTCCTTTTAAAAGTTATATTTTTAAACTTGAAACGCAAGCAAGAAAGTTTTCCTCGTTTTCGAATGCGACAAGCTGAACCGTCGAGAGGATGACGTGAAGGTTTAAAACTCAAAACAAAAGAACGGCAACAGCCGACACTCCGTGTATAGTTGATATAGATGCTTGCCTCTTTCGTCTAAGAGAGTGCAAAAAACAAAATCCGGAACACCTCGATGTATAAATAATCACTACTATGTGTGTGTATGTATGCGTTCCTAAAATGTAATGTGTATGCGAAAAGAGGGTGAGAAGAAACATTGAAAAGGAAAAAAAAGTCGGCGAGAATTTTTCTACAACAACGATGAAACCAACGCACGATGTGTAGCAGGTCATTTTTAAACACTCTGTGGGTGATTCTGTGCAGTGTCGCATTTCCCTTCACCTCCGCGGTCACAAAAAAAAAAAAATGGTGGTCCAATGGCTCTACCCATCAGCCGTATTGTCAGGAGTCACGCTCGCTCGCCAAAGTTTTTTTGAAACTTGCATTTTTCACACCAATCATTAATTTCCCGTTTTTTTTTTGCGCTAATGTATGCGCATCTATACATCCAATGGCCTCATTCGGCCACACACACAAAAAAAAAATTAAGGAAGTCAGATAAAGTGAAAGCACATACTAGCGAGTTGATAGGTCATCTTTGAAGCCAGCAAAAAATAAGGGTAGAAAAAGAATAACATCATCATCTTCAATCAAGTGCAAAGAGGTAGCGATTGTGAAAGGCAACTCCAAACAACGTCTCCGAGTGCTTCGCAGGGTTGAACTCGTGCGACGGCTGCGGAGGCGCCTCCACCGCCTTGCCAGCTCCCTCCGTTGAGTTTACCGAATTTGCTGCAATGTCATTCAAATTAGTCTGTGGCGTTGTGGCCGCAGCTGTCTGGGCTGCTGAGGCGGCCGGAGCGGTGGTGTCACTTCGCTTCTTTCGCGGCTCGAGAGACAGCTTTTCGCGAATATAGTCGATGAGCGCCTCCACCATCGGCTCAGGCAACTTCTCCAGCAGCACATCGATCGAGTCGCCTTTTCGGATGCGACCCTCCAGCCGGTGGAGCATCGAGGGCAGCTGCTCCCGCGGCATCTGATCTACCTCCTCCCGCACCACAGGCGGCACGTCGCCGGCCTGCACAGCCGACAAGTTGTCCACGTAGCTGCGACGCTCCGCCATAATGGCACTCTCTTCGTTCTGCTGCTTTTCCCGCTGCGTTTTGGCAGCCGCCCACTGCCGCTCCCGCGCCTCCTGCGCACGCCGCTGCTCCTCCTTCTCCAACTCGGTGACGTCGCGCTCCGGCTTCGTTGCCGGGCTCTGCGTCTCGTCGGGCAGCTGCACCGCCACCCGCAGCCGCAGCGTGTTCGTTTTGCGAAAGTACTTCGCCTCCCGCACGTCGTCGGAGATGGGGTAGTCCAGTGCAACTGTGAGAAAAGGCGTGGGCTTTCCACGCTCCTGGCCAGCGCTCGGGTTGCTGTTATTATTGCTGTTGTCGTCCTCATCTTCCAGCATTGTTTCATCGACGTAAAAGCACTCAATGTGACGACGATCGATGCGCACGTCGACCTCGCGAATGGTTTGAATGCCCGGTAGGAAGAGCGTCACCACGTACTGTGCGGGAACGCTCTCCTTAAAATACGGGTTCAGTGCCGCCTTCTTATGCGTGGACCAGTCGTAGCAGCCTTCCGCCGCCACTTCCTTCACGGCTGCGACGGCCGAGGAAGCGGGCGGGGCGCTTGTAGATGTGGACGCGCCAGCCACAGTGCTGCCCTCCGATTTCTGTGCGGGCTCCACTTCCTGCACAAGCTTTCCCGTCCCCTGCGCGCCATTTACCTGCGACGGCGCCGTAGCTGCGCCGGCGACGGACGGGAGCTGAATTTCGTCCCCCATCGCGTTCTGCTCCTTCGGCTTCGTCGACAGCCGGATGCGCTGCGGCTCCAGCTTGCCCTTGCACTTGAAGTTCAAGTTACGAAACTCGTCGGCGTTCAGCGTCGGCTCCGATTTCTGCTTGATCCACTGCATGCACAGGGCCGCCACGAAGCGGCGAAACTCGTTGTCCTGTCCGCAGCGCTGGATGGTGGTGGGATTCACGATGACGTCGTACACCTTGCACGGCTTCCCGCTCTTGTCCTTGTCGGGCCGGGCCTGACCGCAGCTGATGGGAATGCGGAAGCGCTCTTCGCCAGGCGCGCTGCCGTCACCCGCCTCCGCCGCCATCGGCACCGGCTCCGCGATTCGGGCGTGCTGGCAGACGTTGATGAACACCTTCAGGCCGCCGGCAACGTTTGTTTTGATGCAAAAGCCCGGTTCCGGTAAAATGAACATCCACTGCCCGTTTTCGTCGCTGTGCACCTGCTCCAGCTCCTTTTTGCTTTCCTTGATAGTTTCTTCTTGCAGGCGGGACTGCAGGTTGCGCAGCCACACCTCACGCTGTGGGTCGCCTTCTTTTGGCATGGAGGCAAGCAGACTAGCGTTCGCATCGCTATCGCCGCCGCCGTTGCTGCTGCCGCCACCGAGGGCGCGCTGGAAGAGCTCCACAAACTTCTGGTTTTGCAGAAGCTGCTCCGCCGCCGCGCTTGGATCCATTCTGTACAATTTGACTGGCTAGGGGAGAAGGATGGGACGAAAAAAAAAAAAGAGAAAACAGCGGTCTGATGCGTAGGGGTGAACAGCAACTTTCTTTAATTGGGGACTGTAATTTTGAAATACTGTTTGAAAAGAGAAAAATTTTGGTAAAATAACAACAAAAAGAGGTGAAGAAAGATGGAGAGTCAAGGCTGTCCAGCGCAGAAACGTTCCATTTTACGAAGCGAAACTTCCAGCGTTCACTTGTTTGTGATGCATGGGCAATCGTTTAAAAGCACAAACCGGTTTCTCCTCGCCTTCAACCTCAGCTGTATCTACAAACGAGACTAGTTGTAGAAAACAAGGGGGGAAAAGGATCGTAATTACCTTCAGTGTCCTCGACACAAGCCTGACAACGCTACTAAACAGGGTTGTAATGCATAAAGGACGGAGAAAACTATAACGGATAGAAAAAGTAGTCTCTTCACCACCACGCCACCGTTGCCCTGATGCTAAACTTGGGCAGCTAATCTTCTCTTTCTCTCTCTCTCTCTCTCTTTCTCCCTGATGATTATGCTTTTATTGTTTTGAATTCACGTTTTCATGAAGAGTAAAGAACCCTATCGAATTTGTTGTAATGTGTTGAAACGGAAAAGGAACATAAAAAGAGGCAAAAAGAGAAGTTTAGGTCTTGAAGAAAACATGAGAGGATAAGAAGGAGAAAGAAACAAAAAAGGCACTCGGGAAAAAGGCTCGAAACGGAAACGGAAACAACAAAAGAGATTGAGAAGCGCAAACCAACCGTCGACCTCCAAGAATACATAGAAGACGACAAAACATTTAGCCTTTTTTCCTTCTTATTTTCCTTCCTACGGAATATAAGCGGTGATTTGATCGTGACCTGCGAAACTTCCCAGCAAAAAAAAAGAGAAACAAAGTACAAAAGCAGTAATGCTCATGGAGTTTGAAACAAACGTTTTTGTAATAGTTATAGTGAAAAAAAAAAAAAAAACAATTCATCGTAAAGCTAACCCGAACGACGGAAAGAGAAAATAGAAGACAACAATACAAAAAGGAAAGAGATTGCAATGTTAGAAGTACTTAAACAAAACGATACATTCATCACACAAAAGCCTCAGACATTTTGACAAGAGTGCTTTATGCGTGCATGAAAATAAAAAAAGATTTTTGCCATGAAGGGGACGGTGCTTGATATCGGCGGTCCTAAATTATCCACTTTTTTTTAACACAAGGATAGCTTTTCTTTTTAAGAGAAGTGGTGTTGTTAACAAAAAGAAAAAACAAGGCCAACATCCTGAAAAGAAATGTGTGGAGGAAGAAGGAGAAAGCCGGATGTAATGATACAAAAAGTCGTTCTTTAGATCGACGTGAGCCTCTGTTATTTGAGAGTAAACAAAAAGTACTAATAAAGAGCTTTGCCACAAATAGTCGTTTATCAAATTAAACGATGGTTTTTAAATTTTTCTTTAAAATTACAATTGGAGTTTTAAATAAGGCATAAAAATACATGTACAGTTAACAATTAAAGCGATTACAATATTTACAAAAAAAAACCATTCCTCTGAAAAATAAGTGAAACAGTCACTTTTTCACTTAATAGCTTATTTATTTCGTGCTTTACGTTACCTTTCGCATTGAGAGGTTACCACATAGGTGAACGTAAAGCCAAAAAAACACGATACAGTTAAACGCGTGAAAAAATAAAGAAGATTTTTTTAAAAAAAGAGAGGAGTGTGGATAACACACGAGCGCAATTGCTTAACTTCGTGTCGCAAAAATATTTAAAAACCTCTGGTAGATGAAACGGAAAAGGTAGCTTTATCAAAAGCATGCAACACTCACCATCATCAGCAAAGCGTCATACAATGATGAAATGGATAGGGCTACATATGAACCAATTCTTTTGTTGGGAAACGATGGTTTTTTTTTTTCACTTCTCCTCAGTTTGACACACTCAGTGAACCATTTACAGAAAAAAAAAGAAACTTCGCCTTGTGGGGCGAAGCTATGAAGAAAATAAAAAAAAAAAGCGCGCGGTCTTCTTAATGATACAGCTGAAAATCACTATCTCGCTTTAAAAAAAAATTAGAATACTGAGAAGACTTGCTCACAGGTGAAAAACAATAACAATAATAATAATAATATTAATAGAAGATAATTGTGTTGTTTCTTGTAGGCATACTAAAAAAAAAAAAAGGTGCCTGCAGTATAAACTCTTACTCACCAGCACATACAATTACATATTTTCAATTTGCTTGTGAGTGCTACGAGCACCATGTGTAACTTTTCCTGCTGAGCTTACAAGGGCCAAGAGAAAAAGTGGAGCAGACATCAGATATTTCTGGTTGCCAACAATTCTGCGCCACCTTTCTTGACCACTCAGCTCACAATAAAACAGCATGTGGGAGAGAATAAAAAAAAAACGCAAAAATATATACTTACAAAAGTGCATGGTCTTTGAAAAATAAGAAGAAAAGTTAAAATGTTTTTCTTTTGAAAGCTGAAAACGTTTTTAAATATGTATAAGACGCTGCCAATCCCATTTTTCACCGACCTCAAAGCTTCTAGCATAAGAAACAATGGTCGGAGAGAAGGGAGAGAAATACAGAAAACAACCAAATTGTACTAAAAAGGACGTAAAATGTCAGCTTATTAGTCAATGTGAGAATCAAAATGGAAACAGAAATAATAGTTTAACTGTTTTCTTTTGCGGAAATATATAAAAATAATTTAAAATAAAACGTGACTCATGCCCACGTTGACAGCCTTTTTTTTTTTTGATGATGTTGAGGGCTCACAAGCGCAGATAACACCGGGCAACACAAACACTCACATCATCAGTCGCTATGTCTTATTTTTTTTTTATGATGCAAAGAAAAAGAAGAAACATGCAAAAAAAAAAAAGAAATGAAATTTCTCCTCTCACCGGCACTCTTCTAACACGCCAATGATCAAAGAGGGGTGCAAAAAAAAAGGAAATACAATTAAAACTACTTGTCACAGGAGAAAGATCAAGAGTTCTTATAAGGGTGAGAAAAAGACAAACAATCCAACAACAACAAAAAACGAGTGCGGCAACAACAAAAATAATATCCAGAGTCATAGGAGACAGCCGGACGTAACAAAAAGCTGAAAAAGAAAGCTATTTACAAGAGCGTAAAAAATGTTAGGGAAGAAGATATAAACTAGGAAAAAAACCGCAGGGAAAGCGTGTAATAATTTATCTGGCGTGCTGAGCAAAGCAAGTGGTAAAAGACAGCATTTTTATTCTCTTAAAACGGAGGCGATGCAAAGTAAATGACAGATAACGGGGAGGAAAAAAGATGCATGAAGGCGAAAAAACTAGTATTATTATTATTATATTAGAGTTGTGCTGTAGGGGGACCGAGACTGTCGTCCTCTTTTCTGCGTCCTTTTTTTTTTTGACAGATAAATGAAGCCAGGAAAGAAAAGAAGGAAAACAACAAACCCTGCAGCACACAATATTGAGCGTAAAAAAAAAAAACAGGAGGATATATAATTTGGCTGTAGCACTCGATGTGCCTGCCATCGTCGCCGTAGTGCTTACGCTTCAAGACCTCTCCCTGCACCCAATCCACCATCTTTTTATCTTTGCTTTCTCCCAACCGTTAACAAGACACAATAATAGCAAACAGAGAATGTTTATATGTTTTTTTTTTTTTGTTAGAAACTCTTAGAAAATTCGCTTTTTATTATTGTTAAGTTTCCTGCCACCTTGTTCAAGCACTGCCTCACACACAAAAAAAACCGCAATCTTTTCTGCAGTTTTTTCGTGGTGGTGCTGGTGCGGGTGACTAGGGAAAAAAAAAAGATATCATGCATGTACCAATGAATTGGGGATCAACAAACGTTGGAAAGCGGCTGGCCGCTTACAGTTAAAAAATCAACGGAGGAAAAGATCGGAGCGAAGTGATTTTTCCACGCTTTTTAAAGAAGGAAAAAACGAAGCAAGGGTATGGGGAACGTTGAAAATAGAAAAACCACAAAACGGAATCGTCGGAGTGATCTGCGTCTTTAAGGGATCGAGAGAGGCGCCATCGAGATATAATAAAGGATGTACGTCCGGCTGAAGGTTGTAGTCGCAATGGATATAGAAAGTAAAAGGTGGTATAAAGATATCGACCTGGGAAAAACTTATCATGCTGATTATATTTATATATGTATACATACGAGGGAGAAAAGATTCAACATTAAAGACAACTCTTTTTTTTGATTTGAGGCGTTGCCGCCTTCAAGGGAGGCGATGGAAACGATGTAGGTTCGCGACGAAAGAAAAAAAAAAGCGCAAGAAAAAGTTCTTTATTTTGTATCTCAATGGTGGGGAAGGAAACAACAGAGACGTCATCAATCCGTAAAATGAGAACAAACAGAGCACAGCGCACGTTAGGTTCACTGGCACAACGTCCATTTTTTTTTTTTTTAGAAACGATTGAAGACACGGGAAGATTGATTGATAGTGAAAAAAGAAACAAGAAAAAAAAAGAGGAGTAGAACCGGTGAAAAAAGAAAGAAAATCTGGGGAAAAACTGAAGCGCTCCATAATTTTCAAAAGTTAAGCACCATAATCGCACTGATTTTCCTTACCTAATTTCAAGAAAAAAAGAGAGCTCGAAAGCAAAGCAGTCGACAATTTGGGGCAAACCAGAGAAACGAAAAGACGCAACAACTTCTTCCTGTCATCAGCATTGGTGTAAGTAGTCCACCGAGCAGTGCACAAATAATTGCACACTGCAACACTACTTTTCATTTCCGTGAAAAACAACAAAAAAAACCAATGGCACTGACAAACAAAAGGAACAAACCAAAAAAAAAAATGTTTTAAACAGCTCAAAAAGAGGATTGCAACGTATCAGCGATGAAATGTCCCGATACAGGTTCAAAACTTATTTGAGAAGGGAGTAGAAGCAGTAAGAATCGCGACTGTCACTTCGATGCGGTCAGAAAAAACAATAAAGTTCACAGCATGCACAGACAGCACAGAAGCGTCGTTATATAGATGTTCACTTTAAAAAAAAAAAACTCAACAACAAATGTACAACTTGTTGAAAAATTAAAGAAAAAAAAAGAAGCAAATAGGGAGATAGCGCACACAAAATGGAAGAGAGAAAAAAATTAAAAATTTACGAGGTGAAATAAAACAATTTGGACGCTGCTTAAACAGCCTCGATCACAGTATCAACACAGGTACAGATGCACGGCCTGGTTGATAGCAAAAAAAAAAAAAAGAGAAGCACAAGCTTGTTCTCTATTCTCTTGTGTTCTCCTCCTGTGCTCACCACTCGCTACTCGCCACTGCGAAAAACGGTAGAAAAAAACTGAAAATGCAGCGACACTTCAGCGATTTGTATAAACTGTACAGAAGAGATGTAGAACCAGCGGCTACCATGCATTCGTTTCGCATAGTGTGAGAAAGAGAGAGAGAGAGAGAGAGAGAGAGAGGAGCAAGGTTCGGAAGAATTGACACATGAAGAGGGAAAGAGAGGGAGAGAGAGGACATCATCAGTGCGTTGACTCCGCCTCCTCGCCCGGCACACTCTGATCCCACTTCAGACTGCGTGGCGCACGAACGACCATCCGCTGCGGTGGCGAGCGCGGAGGCAGTCCGCTGGTCCGCGACGACTTGCCCGACGCCTCCTCCTTCGACGGATCAATGTTGGGCGAGAGCGGAGAGAGAGACTTCGAGGACGGCCGGACGGTCTCTGGCAGCAGCAGACCCGGCACCACAATGGCGCCCTCGCCGATCTCACGCAGACGGTTGAGGTACCGCACGTGCTCCGGCTGCAGCCCACGGTTGCTCGACGCCAGCTGCTGCGCAACAAGGTCCGCCTGCCGCAGCAGCGCAGTCAGCTCCGCCGAAAGCGCGTTTACGGTGTCGTCATCGGCGGACGTGTTGGACAGGCTGCTCATTCGCGACACGCTTGTCTCGGTGAAGGACACGGTGGACAGCATGGACTTGTCATCCACGCTGTGCGGCGAGAGCGGCGGGACGCTGATCGGGCTCTGCCGGATGTGCGGCGCCACCGCCGGTGACGCGATCAGCCCGGCTGCGCTGGCTTGCAGAGGGGAGTTGATGCGCGGCAGTGCCGGAGTGTCGTGCGGCGTCATCGTTCGCGAATCCGAGGCGGGCATTCGGTTGCCCTCCTCGCCGCTGCTGCTGCTGCTGCGGCTGTTGATCTCGCCTTCAATGGTCGCCTCCGCCAGCGCCAGCTGCTCGCGCAGGTGGGAGGTGAAGGTTCTGAAGGGCAGTGGGTCCAGCACAGGCCCAGCGGAGAGCGGGTCGACGTCCAGCCGCACCGTGCGTTCGTGGTGGCGGTGATGCGTCGTCGTGGACGCCGTGGAGCAGCGGCCATTGTCGGAGGAGGTACACGACGTGCGACGCACCCGTGACGTGTGCCTCGACGAGGCAATGGCGTCACACAAAGCAGCTCCGCTGTCCTCCCAGGCACTCCGCTTGCCATCCGCCGCGGCGACAGTGGTCGAGGCGGTCATCGTCGTCGAGCCTCGACGAGCCGCGTCGTTTGACCGCGGCACGGCCGTGTTGACGAGGCTGTTGCGCGGGTGGTGCGGCGTCGCAGCTTTCTTGGACGGGCGGCGGCTGGCGGTGAAGGTGGGCGTGAGGAGGATGGACGGAGTGCGCGTCTGCGACGACTTCTTGGACGAGGTGGAGGAAAGGGGCATGATCTCCACGTAGCTTGTCAGCGGTACTACCGGGAAGTTGCCGTGCATGGTGGTGTATGGGTGGTGAAATAGAGAGGGGGAAAAAAAAAGAAGCGCTCAATACTTGCAGAAACAGAAGGTGGGAAAGAAAAAAAAAGGACTTGCTATGTAAATGTGAAGCCCAACTACACAATTAACAAGTTTAACTAAAAAAAAAAGGGAAAAGTATGATAATAGTACTGGAGAAAAAAAGAAAAAGAAAGAAACACTAGATAAAGAAAAATTTTATCAATGTATAAATTTAGGACAAACAAAAAGATAGAAATCAATGGGAGCAGCGGAAAAAAAAGGAAGGGTTTTATAAAAAGCAAGCAAGGAGCAATTGTGTTGGCGAAAAGCAACACAGGGAAAATGAGAAAGAAAGAAAAGGAAAAGAAAATGAAAAAAGCGGACGCTCAAGCTAGAAACGCACACACGCTTGAGAAGGTTTGGCTCTGTTCAGCTTCCTGTGCTAGCGGAGTCGTTAAATGTTCGGCTCTGCTGCTGGATTTGTGGCAAGTTGTGACCTTTTTTTTTTTTTTGAAATCGGATCTCAGAAACTCACCCTTAACGGATAAGGAAAAAGAACTGTGCTAGCAGATGTGACGATGCGTTGATAAAGGCGCACCCATAATCTGTACCTCTCCACGTGCAGTAAACCTGTAAAAGAAGCGCAGAAAAAAATCGAAGAAGAGAAAGACGGAACAACAGAAGCCAACAAAATATTTGAAAAAAAAAAAACACTCGGCTACAAAAAACGTGGCAAAACTGATTCTCAAAAGCAATTTTTGCTTTGATAAAAAAAGTCGAGTTGTGAACAATAAAACCGAAAAATTAAGAGATGGGGGGCAGGGAGAGAGAGACAAAAAACCTAAACAACAAAAGGATAATTGGATATAAAACAAAATAAGAAGGTAAGATGAATTTTTTGGAAAAAAGGAAGAAAAAGCAAGAAAGTGTCCTCGATTAAGACGCTTTAGTGAAAAAAAAAAGCTTGTGATTTGAGGGAGAGAAAAAATTGAGTGATGGAACGATTCTCGACGGATGTTGAAAAGCAAAGGTCAGAAAAAAGTTAGAATTCTGGGTAATGCAAGCAGTTTGACAGTGTTTTCAGTACGCGCACGATGTGGTTTGATAAAATATAAACAGAAGATAAGGCGTTTAGTAAAGTGAGGGCAGAAGAAAGAGTACATCTGCTTAGGAGCGGATATGAAAGATGTATCCACCGCGGAAAAAAAAATGGTGGAAGACTTTTCGGTGTCCTTGACTATTAGTGCAACGCACAGCAACCTTCGCAAGCACACACATTATAGGTACTCATAAAGATTGCGCTCAGTTTCGGGTTTTCTCCCTTTTCAACGTGGGGTGCGCACCACGTGACAAAGTGCCAAGAGCCTTGGTGCTCTCTACACCACTAGCTATCTGAGTTTTTTTTTAAGTGTTTTCCTTTTTTTTTTGTATGTGAACCAAGTACGATGCGCCAACAAAATGACCCGCCGTCATCACAAAGTGCAACGGCCTAATCAAATGAAAGCAACTCAGGAGGCCCGCGCATCCGCAAGGCTCCTACCCTTGCATCTTTAATGTTTCCGTTCCTCTCCTCAGGCGTTCCTTCCGCTCTCTACGGGGTAAAGTTGTACATCTCCTTCAAATCCACTGGGTTCGGCTTGCCGTGGTAGGGCACCTTGTTCTGCATCACCGCCGCCTCCGGAAACGCCAGCAGCTCGCGCACAAAGTGGTCCAGCGTCGGGGCCACGTAGTGCGGCGTCTTCGACACGCACGTCTCGAGCCACTCCAGCTCTTCGTCGCCGACGCTGAGGGTGCGGCGGGCGGCGGGGGCGCGGCCAATGCCGGAGAGCACGTGCACGCTGGTCCACAGGCCACCCGCGGCGTTGGCTCCGACAATGTCGCTCTCGATGTTGTCGCCCACCATAAAGATGGACCGCAGCTGATGCGGGTTCCAGCCCATCGCAGCGGACACCGTCTTCAGGCGCTGCTCCGCATACGCGTAGGCGATGGCGCGCGGCTTGCCGTAGAGCTGCGTCTGGAGCCCCTGCCCGGTGACACTCTCGAAGACGGAGGCCATCATCTCGCGGAAGGCACCTTGGCCGAGACGGGGCAGCGGTGCCTCCGTCGCCCACAGCAGATCGTCCGCTGCCACAAAGTACGGCGTTGTCTGCGTGCCGGACACGTACGGGCCGACCTGACCACCGGGCGCCAGCAGGATGTCGAGTAGCGTCTGAATGTCGTTGAAGCCGTCCTCTGGGTCGTTCATCTGCAGGATGGCCCCCACCTCAGGAAACGGCACGCTGCCCGGTGCGGCACGCTTCAGCTCCCCCCACTTCTTGAAGGGCAGCATCTCCGGGTGCTCGCATTGGAACTGCTGAATGGACATGGCACGACGGAAGCCGTAGTCGCGCGCGATGGCCGCGCAGTGCGGCGCACCGACCACGACCACGCGCTGACTTCCATACTCGTCCGCCAGAAGACGCATGGGGCTGTGCGCCAGCAAAACCTGGCTGGGCTCGATGTGGCATTGAAGCAACTCCGATAGCTCGGCGGCTTTCTCCGCCTCGCTCTTGCCTCCGCCGTTGGTCATGAAGACGAAGGGGATGCGCAGCGTGACGAGGTGCTGGACGGCCGTGTCGGCGCCGGGGATCAGCTTGTGGCTGCGGTACACCACCCCGTCGATGTCCATCACAACACCCACAGAGCCGTGCAGCGGCCACATCGGCTGGCTGGGGGGACCGGACGGGTGACGAGACGACGATGTCGAGCCCTGGGACGATGCTGATGGAGGCACAAAGGAGTCGTAGCGATACGGGATCTTCACCGCCATGTCCTCCGCCAGCTGTTGCTGCACGCTGGACGAGTACGCGTGCGGCGCTGCGGCTTCCGCGGACGATGCGGTTGCCGGCGGAGAAGTGAACGGGGCGGCCCGCAGCGCGGCCTCGTAGGCGCCCCACGCGGCCATGTCCGCCGTGGCAAAGTACTGCTGCGGGGTGGCGCCGTAGGGGAGAAAGTCGCGGCGTGCTTCGGCGATAGCGGCGTTGTGCGCCTCCATCTCGGCCAGCTGCCGGTGTTCCTCGGGGGAGAAAGCGTCGTCGACGGCGGCGGCCTCTTCAAACTGGCGCTGCCGCTCCGCCTGCCGCCGCTGCTTCTGGATGGGGTTGCTGCTCTGGAGAATGCCACCGAAGAACTCCTCGGCCGTCTTGCCGTCCCGCTCCCACGGCGGGATGAAGCGACGCGGCAGGCGGCGGCACGGACGCAGGGCGTGCTGAAAGAGTCGAACGGAGCTACGCATGGCGGGATTAAAAAAAAAACTACCTCTGCTCCAAGTGTTTGTGTGTGTCCTCGATGTATATTGTAAACCTGTGCGTTTTTATGGGCCAAAAGAAAATAAAAGGAGGAAAGCTCTTTCTGTGAAGGAAAAGAAATTTGGAAAAGCAGGAAAATAATGTGGAAAACACTACGAATTGCAAAAAGCAAATCTTTAGTCCGCTTTCTCAAACATGTTGCGCAGCATCGGCAATGAAATTCTGCAAATGCAAATGACAGACGGAGAATCGCTGCAGCTTCACATAGTTGACGCTGAGATTCCGCATTTTTTTTTTAAATTTTACATTTTCACTACTCTTTTTTTTTTTTTGATGGTTGCAAACATGAAAATGTACACAAACACGCCAAAGGAAACGTTTTTTTTTTTTTTTAAATAAGACACCGGAAATTGTAAGCAGTTAAGCAACAACACATCCAATACACCACCCTTCACTACCTGCAACACCAGCAAAAAACTGATCTAAGCCGAATTTTGTCCTCACTTTCCATCATGCCTTCCTCTGTTTCTGGAGCCCCTTGCCCACTTTAGCGATGGCGGCATCGTAGCTGTTGTTGTTGTAGTGATGCAGCACCTCGACGCTCGGCAGCTTGCCCCACGCCCGCACCTTTTCCTTCACCCGCAGCAGCGCCTCCTCGACGTAGATCAGCAGCACAACTAAACACACCAGCAGCGCCGCAGCAGCAAACGCGGATTGGTTGAGAAACAGCGGCGTTTCGCCGCCAATCAACGCGTGCACCACAGAGGCTAGAAGCTGACGGACGGCGTTAGCCGGACTGCTAGGGTCTGCAGAGCCCAAGAAGTCTAGCAGCGTACTAAGCTGAGAGAGGGACATGAACACGTAGAGGAGTGAAAAGGTCACGACAGACAGCGACGCGGCAATGAGCGCGCTGCTAAAGACGACATGGTTGAAAATGGCCATCGTTGCGACTGCGATGATGCAAAAAAAAAAAAAAATGTTTAAAATCCTTTAAAGGATCGGTTGTGTCAAGAAAAGAAGAGAAAGAGAACAGTAAAAGGAGTATTGAGAAAGGAAACAAGAGATTTGAAGAGGAAAGCGTCATGCCCATTTAGAGAAGAAGACGGGCTTTTAAATTGCATCTATTCTTAGGAGAGTAAAAGCAAAAACTTTCAGAACACAAATCCACTTTAAAGAGTTTTTGTAGCTTCCATTTTGAGCCGGCAAAGCAACTAGAGTAAAATTTGCGGCGGGGGTCAACGTCCACAGATCTAAAACTAAAACGTCGTTTTTTGCATTAGACGAAGGGTGGTACTGCTCGTTATCGCACTTGACTAACGTTTTAATTATCATTAACTCGAAGTAATTGAAAAGAAAAGTAAAGAATTCCAGCACGGAAACAAACATGAATACAGCACACAGATGCGCTCAAACACAGCAAGGTGACGACATGAAAAAAAAAGAGAAGGAGAGAAAATAAACACTAGAAAACAAAGACTACTTACTCTTCGGCGTCCGCAGCTACAAAGTGAACAGAAAAAAAAACTGGCCATCAGTTCAACACCATCAGCGGTGATCACTATAAGCCAGAAGAAGGAAAAAAAAAGGAGAACGAAAGACTTTTTAAAGTGAATGTGCCTCTGTGCAGCCACAATCGACACTGACTCACAAAGGGCCAAAAACAAATCTCCTAAAAAAAATCAAGGCACCACCCTTTCAACATGCAGGGGCTGGAAAACAACGTATCTGTGAACAGGTAAGGAAGGGAAAGAAACACCAGTGCGTTTCTCTTGATACTACCGAATCCATCGCAAGTGTGACAAGCTGCAACATCTCTTCTCCTCTTGTTCTCCTTTTTGCAACGCACCGCACAAAAAGGAGAAAAAAGGAACAAAAAAATCAGAGAAGAGAGAGAGCTTGTGCACTTAAATGAGGCGCTTCGACTTGAGGTGCTGGTGGAAGCCCTGAATGTAATCCTGCGTGCGACGTGCCACCTCCCGCTCCTCGTCATCCTTCGCCTTCGCCCCGAGCCACTCCGTCATGTCGGTACCGCGCGCCTCGCCCTGCATCTTGCCCCGCTGAATCTCAAGGCTGCGGACTTCGTTGCGCGACTCCGCGACGGCGACGGCGCGGCGCTTCCAGAACTGCTCGTGGTAGATGTTCGCCTCGTGCTCTAGCCGGATAGGGTCCTTCTTGCGCAGCACCTCAATGTCGCTCAGCAGATCGCGCGTGCGCTGATCGAGCAGGTTCTCGCCGAGCTGCGCCTGCGTGGCGGTCTGCAGTTTGGCCACGCGGTAGCGGGCGATGACCTGCGTGCCGACAAAGAGAAAAACAATGCCGACAAACCACTTGTGGAAGTCGGTGATGAACCAATACCAGGAGGCGATGTGGTTGGTCGGGTGAATGTAGACGGCTTTCGTGGTGTTGCTCAGCACGACAATGTTGCGGCGGCGCGGCGCCTCTCCATCCGCCGTGGCACCCAACGCGGTCGACTTCGAGGTTTCCTCCGATGACGCCTTCTTCTCCTGCTGCTGCTGGGCAGAGTCGCCGTCGCTTTCCTGCTGGGAGCTGTGAATCTTCTCGTTGGCGTCTGCCACGGCCGCTGCAAAGCGCTGCGGCATCTTAAGGGCAGAGACGACGGCGCCGCTGAGCGCGGCCGACGGCATCAACACCGAAAGACGCTTCATGTTTAATAGTACTGCGAAAAAGGCTATTTTTTTTTCCTTTATCTTATTTTGATGCTTTGCACTACGTTGCAAATATTTATTAGAAGGCACTTAAGGATTTCAAATAAAAACTGGCAAATGCTGTGAAGGCCAGAAGAAGAGGAGCTACCAAGAACGACGCTGCAGTTCCACTACATACTTGCAACGTGAGACAAATTACCACGACACGTGAAAAGAAAAGAGCAGCAGTTTTATATATATTTAAAAAAAAGAGGTTAGAAAGACAGATGAAGGATATGCCAAAAAGGACACATGAGTTAACGAGGTAAGCAGCGCGTCCACATCGATGAAACAAAAGAAGGTAATAACCCGATATGCAAAAGGAATCTCGAATCCGATCTTCAATCGCACTCTACAACGCAGATGTTCGGTTTAAGTTCCTTTTTCGTCATGTGAACTTCATCTTCTTATTTACTCAAACTTTTACAATTAAAGTTCACAACGCAATTTAAGAGCAGCAAGAAAAAACAGAGAAAAAAGGATACACTGACAAGCAGTTCGAAAATCGAAGAAGAGATCTCGCAAGCGAAAGATCAGCAGCAACTCTACTCACCCTCGGAAAACAAAAAACAAATCAAGAGCAACACCGTGTACAAAGAAAGAGAATGCGTCTCAACAAAATATCGGCCGTGAGAGTCAAAGATTCTGTACACAACATGTATAAAAATTACAACCGCCCACCCACCTGTCGGCGACGTGAGCTGCGCACCGTCTTTACGACACGACCCGTCAGCACTCCCGCAAAGACCGTCACGGCCAGCGCCGCTACGACGAGAATGCCGTACTCCAGCGCCAGCGCCCTGTTCTGGCTCCGAATGTTCGCATCGTCACTGAGAATCTCGCGAATCACTTCCACACACTCCGTCACGTTGGAGAACCAAAAGCCGCTGCCGACCGTGGCCGCCGCACACCACGACGTGCCCTTGTAGCGCGACAGGGCAGCCAGGCGACTTATCGATGATGACGGCGACGCCTCTACCTGACTACGGGCAAACGGTGTTTGCGTCACAACACCCGAAATCTCGAAAGAATAATAGAGAGCGTTGGAGGAAACTCCTTCCAACTGTGCCAGATTCTCTACAGCTGCTTTCCGTACTTTTGCAGAATTTGGCACGACAGCGCGGGCGGGGGTGGCGACCTCCGTCACCGCTGCCGCGATCTTCACGGCGCTGGTGTTTCGCCCATGCGCCTCCCGCAGCGCGTCGCCGTACCAGGTCAGCGCCCGCACCTCCAGCAGCACCTCACACCGCATTTGCCGCCGCGTGCCCGGCGTCGGCGCGTTGGTGACGCCGGCCGCCTTCTCGTACGCGCAGAAGCCGGGCATCCGCGCCTGTGCCTGGGACGGCTTAAAGGTAAAGGTGAATCGATTCGCCTCGTTGAGGCGGCACTGGCGCTCCGTCGACGGCGGCCACTCCCGCAACACGTCATCGGCGGTCACCGCCAGGCCTGTGCTGCCGCGCAGCCGCGGACCGAGACGCATGGCACACGCCGGGGTGACGGAGTAGGGCACCCACACCGCCAGGGCCGCGGGCAGGTGGCCCACGTCGCTGCGGCTGGCGTAGACGGCGGCGCTGAGGCACAGCACCCGCGTGAAGTCGCCAAGGAAGATATTAACCTGAAAGGTGTGCTCCGTCTCGTCGCTCGGGTCGGTGAGGTCGGGCAGCACGTCGTTCCCGTCCTCGCCGTCGAGGTCCGTGAGGGGGGCGACACCGACGGCCGCCTTGGACACCTCGACCGTCTCTGCCTGGAAGACGCCAAGGTCGAGCACACCGGTGGCGTGCAGCAACGTCGGCTCGGCATCGCGCCGGCGCAGCTCCGCCGACGCCGCCGACTCCGGCATGGTGGCGTCGCCCTCCTTGTGCGGGGACAGCACACGCGCGCGGGTGACCGTATTCGGTGTCAACAGAGGAGTAAAGTGGTGCTGGTTGAGCACAACGGACTGCGTTGTGTCCGCCGTGGTGGCGCCCTTCTTGGCCGTCGTGGCGGTGATGACCGTGTCGAGTTCGCACGCGTCGGATAGCAGGTCCACCTCGCTGAGCAGCACCCCGGCCGTTGTGGACGTGGTGGAGTCGGTGTGGTGGTGCAGGTGGTAGGCTTGCAGACGCCACGTCGGTTCCTCAGCTGCCACGACGAGGATGCTAAAGTCGCCTTGAAGCAGAAACAGAAGGAGGCTGACGACGACGAAGGAAAAACTCCGCCACGATGCAGTCATCAATCTTTTTTCTCGGAGGTAAACGCAACCAAAAGAAGTGCTGGTACGCGCCATTTCGGATCAAAAAAAAAATAATAATAATAAAATAAAAACTGCTGAGAAGTGGAGAGAAAACAACAATATCGTAAGTTAATTGTAGTGCGTTAGCGGAATAACTGAAAAGCAGCTGGTACGTTAATGCCGAAGAAGACTAGCGGTAAGCGCAAAGCAGCAGCACGCTCACACGCCACAAAATTTGAGAATAGGTTGTTATTAGTGTCAAAGCAGATGGTTAAGCAAAGTGTCTTAATTGGCAATACGTTGAAATGCAGAAAGAGTGAAAAACCAATTGCAACAACGGTGATGAGCAAGGATAGAGGAGTAAGCATTCGTTGTACTGCACTATTTTTCTTTTGTTTCTCAGTGCGTAATTTAAAGGAAAGACGCAGAATGTGCCGGTTCATTCATAAAAGCATGTGCGTAAAGTGTTATCCAAGAGTTTAGCGATAAAGAAATGTACAAAGATGACGGGGAAAAACGGCGACCTCGTAACAGTCTATGTAGGAGAGATAATGCACAGACATTGAGCTGGAACGGCGCCATCAGGCGGCGAAAAAAAGTTAAAAAAGCATTTTACACATCTTTCAGCTTTCCGACAGCATTCTTTTTCCCTTGTGCCAAAGCGTCGTTCCTGTCCTTTTTTTAAAAACATTTTTTCCCCTTCACTTCCGGTTCTTCTCGGTGTCAACGCAAAGCTGTTGATCAACGCGAGGCGACCATGAGCGGAAAAAAACTTGAAACAGAAAAAGGGGATAAACTTTTGAAGAAGGTGTTCCCCGTTTGGCCTTCTCTCCCTTTCGCTTACCACACAGCGTCCAATGTGTATTTCGTACATTGTGGGTTGCAGCACGTCGAATTTCATACTTCAATATGCAAGTTTTTTTTTTTTTTTGGACGTATAGGAATATTGAGTTACCTTCTTAACGCTACTCGCAATCGTTTACACGCTTAAGAAACCGTGATGAGAATAATAATAATAGTCATGATAGAAAAAGAACAATAGTCATGTGATAGCATGTGTGCTAATGGAATAGAAGATAGTGGGTGTGTTTGTGAGGTAGCGCTCTTATTCAACTAAGAAGACACGTCATTTAAAATACAAAAAAAAAAATTATGTTGACACCAAAAGCCTTTCACAACAAGAAAAGGAGGAACAACCAAGTGCCATCGAATTCAACAACTAAAAAAAAATAATAATAATAAACAGACACATAAAACAAGACAGAAATTGATCAGCTTAGTGAAAGCAGTAATTAAAAGGTCGAAAAGTAGGAAAAAAAGGTGACGCTTACAAAAAAAAGAAAGAAGACATGAGTTTCCTTCTCCGTCCTATTTATCCGCTAAAAGAGAAAAAAGAAAAAGAAGAAGCCTGAAGACATAACAAGAAGCGAGTGAGCAGTAAGGAAAAAGAAAAGGCGACCAAAAAGAAAATTAAAAGAGACAGGAAAAAAAAGCGATTGAGCGTTTTTTGTTTTGTAACACGATTTAATGACGGCGACGCTGTGCGTTCCCGACTCGACAAATTAGAGGAGAAAAACAAAAAGTAGAGTATAAATGTAACTGATGACCTTCGAGTAGTTACCTCGACAGCTGTGAAGCCCCGCCTTCATCCACATTTTGAAACTCCAGTTGCGATAGCATTGAAATCTTTCTGCCTATCTTTAAACGGCTTACGTATCTAGAAAGAAAAAAAAAAAAGAAAATTTGATCGGCCACTGCAAATGTGAAAAAAAATGCTTGGTTGTTTTGTTGGCTTCAGTTCGGTGTGTGCGTGTGTGTGGAGAGAGGTATTTGACATTGAAATTGCTATAGAAAGTAGAGGAAGTAGTCTTCTCCTTTTTCTTAGCGTCACAAATATATAAAAAAGGCTTCCTGGTACGGTTGCCAACATCGTTCATTCGATGTTAGGAGTCAGCAGCGTTTGGTGTCGCTTCTCGTCATATTCTTTTTTGTATTACTCTCACCCTGTCGTTCTGCCAGCTGCGCACTCACAACATGATCTGCACCAGCGTAAAAGCATGGTTTTCTCTCTTTGGAGAAAGTGAATCGTAGCACGCAGACGTGTCTTGAGCAGCAGTGACCTCAAGCGCAAAATTTTCAAAAAAAAAAACGAGGGCTGAAGAGAATACTAAAAAAAAACTGTTTTAGCAGAAAGAAGAAGAACTAAACACGTACGTTGCTAATCTTCCATTCAGCTTAAAAAGAAAAATAACGGATCATATCAAAGAAAAAAAAGAAAGAAAAAAGAAATGAACCAGTAAAAACAAAGCGAAGTTTAAAGCGTGGCGAAGACAAAGAGAGCAAACAAAACACAAAGAAAAAGAAAGAACCTGCAAAATATGAAAAAGAAAGAGTGAGAAAAAAAAATGTCGATTGACAAAGAAAGATAGCAACGAAAGTAATGTTTCTTGACTTGTTTGCAGAGAAACAGAAGAGGATGACACCAACAACAACACAAACAAAAAAGAAAAGGATGAACGAACAAAGTCGTAAAAGCACAGATTGCGTCCTTATTGTTCTGTGAGAGTAGGTGTAGACCAACCCGCAGAGAAGGGGGAAAAGAAAGAAAGGCAACTTACGCGTTCTCTTGTTTTGTGTGTTTGATGTACGAGTGTAAGGGTGCGTGTTTGCAATCTCCGCTTGAGTTGGAGTTTTGCTGCACCGTACAGCCTCATAGAAATATAGAGAAAAAAGCTAAAAGGGGTCGCGCTGCACACCGTTCATTTTTAAAAACAGCGGCGTTTGACGTGCAAGGAGGAAGAAGACAATATATATTTATCGAGATAAAGGTAATAAAAATAGATAACAATAAAAGTAAAAAAGATGATTATGTATTGTGTGGGCAGAAAGATCAACACAAGAAGAGAAAAAATGCTCAAGACTCTCATAGTCTAACTCATATTTAGGTTAGGAGGACCCTTATGCATTAACGAATAATGACGCTCAAAAAATAAATAATTTAATAATTAAATTAAAGCAGATAAGCTTTTGTCACGCACAAAGACAGGTGATAGAGCGTCACATTCTCTCACATGAAAAGGGAAGGGTTAGACCTCCAAAAAAAGTTTTTTTTTTTTTTGGTTGCCTTCATTTGTCACCTGAGAGACTGAATAGAAACTAAACTGAAAAAGACCAAAAAAAAAAAAGAGAGAGAGAGCCGCAATCAATACATCTGAGAACAGAACCTTTAAAACAAAAGCCCCTTTCTTTGTCACGAAGGGCACGAACGGGCGCCTCTGACATAGTGCTCAACGCGGCAGCGTCATAGAGCAAAAAAAAAAGGATTTCGGTTTATCAGTTCCCTTCGTGTTCTTTACAGCAGTCTTCAAAACATTGGATACCTATTCTGAATCAGAATGTGGCAGCTCGATGCACACCAAGCCCTTTTCCACCTCCTGCTCTTCCGGTGGTGGAATTGAGTGGCGCGCGTTTTTTTTTTTTTCCGCCTGTTTCTTTTCCCTAATGACGGGAAAAAAAAGAAGAGAGTCTGATCAATTTTTTCTTTCCTTTTTACATTATTCTGCAATCTTCCTTCTTGCACCTCTTTTTTTTTTCTTCTTTTAGCGTCATCTCTTCGCGGTCAAAACACACTTTCGTTTTTCTTTTTTTTTTTTTGTTGTTGTTGTCACGCAAGTCCCTTTTGTGTTTTTTTTTCTGCTTCGCTTTTTCTCTGTCTTCGCTCGTCCCTTGCCACGCTCAGATGCGGAGGTCGCTGTTGCGTGCGGTGGCGTTGTTGGCGGTGGAGATGCGGCGACTGGTCGAGGAGGGTGGGGTGACGCCGCAGGAGCTGAAATTTTCGGTCGACTCCAGCGCGCGCTTCGCCTCCATCCACGCCTGCGCGTTGGCCTGCCGCTTCTCGTCAATGCGACGCTGCTCGTCCTCGCTGTAGCGCGGGCAGCACACGTTGCGGCGCGAGCCAAGTTCCCCGCTGCTGGCGGACGTCAGCTTGGGTGAGGAGTCCCCCACGGCTGTCGGCGCCATGTCAGCCGTACTGGGCGAGAGGTTAAGGCGGTTCAACAGCCGCGACGTCGCCGCGGCGGCCTGCTGCGTCACCGTCATGGGGGAGAGCGAGAAGGAAAGGTCGGAGGACGAGGTGGAGGTCAGTGGGAGCTGCAGCGACGGCACACGCGAGTGCGGCCCCTCCGCGGCCTTCTGTGAGGAGGAGGAGGAGGAGGAGCGGGCCGCCGGCGCCGTGTGGGATGACGCGTTGACGACGTCCACCAGCTTCGACGTCGATCCTGTCTTGCGGGACGGGGCTTCTGCATCGAGGCAGGGACTGCGCTGGAAAGTCGGCAGCTGCTCCACCGCGTCATTAGCGGAAGCGGCAGCGGGCTGCACAGGCGAGGACGCTTCTGTCGCCGCGGGCTTCGTCTCTGGTGTGGCGGCCGCGCTAGGTTTGCTGCTGCTGCTCTGCTTCTTCATCTTCTCGTCGACGTTGCTGTTGTTGTTTTCCTGCTCCGTGGGGACCTCCTTTTCCTCGTTGTCCGGCTGCGATTTCTGGCGCTGGTGGACGTGGGCGGCGTTGCGCATGGCGCAGTGACGCATGTAGCAGCACCGCAGCCGGTGCTTATCCTGCCGCACCTCCCAGCACATGAGGGAGTGCTTGATGCACGACAGTAGCAGCAACGCCGCCACAACCAGCACCCACCAATTACCCAGCACGAACTCGGACAGCGTGGCGTAGAGGCTGTCCCACATCGTCAGCGTATCCATGTTCAGCACATCCGTCGGCGAGGCGTTGGCAGAAGTCATGTGTGACATCTTCCTCGAGTGTCCACGAAATCTGTTCTCTGCGCTTTCTGGTTCAGTAGCTACAAAGAGACTACACCAAAAAAAAAAAAAATCGAAGATGAAATGGCGAAGAACGAGAGAAGGAGGGAGGGAGGGAGACGCCGCGAGGCAAAGCAACAGCTTGAACAGCGCAAGCGAGATAAAGTGGGTTGGGTTCCTTATAAAAAACCAAATTCTTGTGAAAAAGGCGACAGAGAAAAAATTGTTCGTATGGTCTTATGACGAGCGTGGAAATGTGGATGTGAAGGCAGTGCAAGTTTTGGGACTACGCAAAAAGAATGCAGAAAAGCGTAAAAAATAAAAACAAAAAACCTCAGATGTTTAGTGAAAAGAAAGTTTATCGTGCTAGGTCAGAAAGATCTGCAATGTAGCTGATATGAGCAGAGTAGAAAAAAAAAGCTTTAAAAAAGGTGAAAAAAAAAAGAGTCCTGGTTCGGTGCTATGTTAAAGATTCACTACAGTAAAACCAAGTCTGATAAATGCGATAGCGATAGCTTCGAGGACGATGGGGTAAATCGTTCTCTCCTACTAGTCAATTCGGAGGCGCTCGTCTTCTACGGTCGTGTGAACAATAATAATAATAGTAATAATAATAAAAAAGAGTGAGGGAAAGAAGAAAAGCAAAAAAACGGGTACGGTTTTACCACCAAGGTGTTAAAAAAAAAAATAAGCAATGGTAGTGAAATTTAGTACTAAAAAAAAAAGAAGATGAAGTCAGTCGTAGGACTGAAGACAGACAACGAAACTAGAAAAAGCTAATACTTGTAAAAGGAATAATAATAATGATAATAATAGCTAAGTTTCACGCTGCCACGAAACGTAAGAAAAAAAAGAGGCGCTTGCGAAGATAGAAAATAAAAAAATTGTCTTCTTCCTTTTTTGAGAAGAGAAACAGAAGGAAAAAACAATTGATACCTATCAACGTCTACCCAACTGGCGGTAAAGACGCGATGTGAAAATTGTTGGAATCTAAAACAAGACTTCAACCACTTTACTAGAAACACAACTCTCAAATCAATAGTGTGAAAAAAAAAGGGAAGACACGTCGTATTACTCTTTAAAAACGTTTTGAAAAACGGTCTTTTTTGATGAGAATGCTGTTGAAAAGAATGTGATGCTATTCCCGTACAAACAAAAAAGGAAAAAGGGAGGAAAAAATCGTTCACGAAGCAGTGAGTTTAGGTAAAATTTTAGAGACGGAGGTGATGGTTGTGACAAAAACAGTGTTTGAAAGCAATTACAACAGCTACAAAAGTAATATTTAGCGCAAGGTGTGAAAGAGCAATTAACAAGGTTTTTTCTTTTTAACGAAAAATAATAATAAAAGATTAACGAAAACGAAGCAAATGTGGAAGCGACAGTAAAATAAAGAAGAGACAAGAAAAAGTAAACTTAGGTGTTCACTCAGCAACAGCAAGAGCAAAAAAGGAATGCGTTTTTCTTTTTCCTTGAAGCTTAATTACTATTTGCGACACGTAAAACCTTCGCGCTCCTTTTTGGTCCTCTGTTGATTTTTTTTTCTTTCTCCTCTGGTCTTTCTGACCTGTATTGTTTCTCTTTTTCCTTGCTGAGCGCGTTAAAAAGTAATGCTTGGAAAAAGAACGCAAGCCGTTGAAAAAAAAAAAAAAAGATGAAACAATTAGAAAAATAAGGTTCACAAGAAGCAGTCGAAGTGCGGAAACCGCGAGAACTACAGTAATGAAAAGTTGACTTTCTTTTTAGAAACTAACTTCCAAAGGTGCAATGGTATGTAATAGAGACGAGAGGAAATGAGAGCGTGAAGGAAGACAAATTAATGAAAGTGTTTTTTTTTTTTTTACACTCTTGCTAGCATACTTGAAGGCGTTGAATTCGACCGTCTTCAAACATCGTTTTTCTCGCTGTCGACTGATGATTCATACGAAATCACCATTCTAAATGAGTAGATGACGCAAAAAGGCATGATAACAGGTAGAAGGTCCAAATTCTACCAAGCGCAAGATCGCCAAGGGGATCTCTAAATCCAAAGAATAGACGGTTTGCACCGCTATAAGTAACACCGCTTGATATAGTTTTTCAAGCCACTGCCTCTGTTTTTTTTTTTTTCACTCCTTTTTCAATTGAAAAACTGTATCATGTGTGCGCACATCTATGTCCTCATCTATAAAAACCCAGAAGGAAAGTGAAGGAAACTGTGGCCAACAAAAAAGAGGTTGAAGTGCTGACTGTTGACAAAAAAAAATCTAAAAGTCAAAACCCCATGCTTTTTTTTATTGAAATCAACAGGCAGGCGTAAAACTCAGAAAGCCAAACAAGTCAAGCTCAGAGCTGCCCATCGTTTCACAAAAGAAAAAAAAAGATACACACCATCCACGACTCTGAATTCACGTCACTCGCTCATGTGCCGCAAACCCGACCGATGACGGATGCACGCTCCGCATTTTTTTTTTTTTTTAGTACGTCACACTGCCAACAAACAACAAACATATTTTTATGTTGCGCCGACGCCGCACAAAGCAGCGGATTTCAAGTAAGAAGAGAGGAGAGAAAGTTGCTAGGCAGGCTCATTGGTACCTAAAAGTATGCGCTTTGCAAAGCGCCACCCGCCGCTACGGTGGTCTGTGCACCGTCGCCGCTCAAAAACGACTTGCTTGCCAATTCATTAAAGGATGAGCGGGTGTGCTGAACACCACCCGCACCCTTACTACCGCTACTTCCTCCACTCATCGGCGTACTTCGTGTCGCCGCAGCAGCCCCACCGACGCCACCGGCCACACTCGCGGTCTTCATCCCCGACGGTGCCGCAGAGCCGCCACTTGCCACCGGAGACGGCTCCGTCTTGCCGAGCGACGAGCTGCTGCGTCTGCCCTGCGACTCCGTCAGTCCCACCGTGTCCGCGCTGCCGGCCCGCTCCTGACTGCCCTGCGCCGGCGAAGGCGAGACGGACGGCGACGTGGCAGCGCCTTTGTGAAAGAGTGACGCAGCGGTGTGCGCCGACGGCCCAACGTAGCCGCCGCCACCGCCTGCATTGCGGTACCCGGAAAAGGAACTCGTGACATGCGTGTTGGCACCGAACTCCCGCATCAGATCCGCTGGCACGCCAGACGCAGCTCCGGCGGTGGGCACGGCGGAGCTCATGCCATAGCGGTCCTCCATCACGGAGTTTCCCGCCGCTACTCCACCGCCCAGACCGGCGCGGTAGCCGCCACTCAGCACGCCCCAGTGCCGTCCATTCACACTTGTGCTCTGCTGCAGACGTAAAAGCGCCTGCTGTGTCTGCTTTACATCCTGCACCAGCTGCTCGCGTGCCGTGTTGGTCTTCTCCAGCTGGTCGCGCAGGTCGTTGTTCTTGCGCAGCAGTTCCTGAACGCGCTCGTTGGCGCTCGCCACCTCGTCTTGCTGCCGCCGCAGCGTACCGTCCCTTTCCTGCAGCAAGGATTCCTGACTGCGAAGCTGATCGGTCGCAATGTGAAAGCGGTCCTTTGCGCTCTTGATGGTCTGCAACTGATTTGCGATGATGTGGTGCGCCTTCTCTAAATTCTTCTCCAGCTCGCGCACGCGGTCTGCCTGCTGCTTGTTCTGGTCCGCCAGAATGCGGATGTACTCATCTTGCCGCTCGTTGTGCGCCTGCAGCGCCGCCACCTTCTCCTCGCGGGCCTGCAGCGCCGTGCTCGTCCCGCGAAGCCGCTCCGTCAGCGTGACGTAGTTCAACTCGTTCTCCGACATCGCCTTGGTCGCCTCCGCCTTGAAGTTGGCCAGCTCGTCGTTCATCTCGCGCAGCGTCTCCAGCTCCTTGCTCTGGATCGCGCCAGCGTCCTTGGCGTTGCGGAGCTGTGACTGCAGCGTGGCCACGGTGCCCTCCAGCTCTGCCACGCGGGCACGCAGTCGCGTCAACTCGGCGTCCTTCTCTGTCGTCGTGTCTCGCAGCTGCTGCGTCTTCTCCTCCACGGCGCGGGCGTGGGTCTCGAGCTTCTTCTCGTACGTCTCCCGCAGGCTGTTGACCTCCCGCGTGTGCTGATCACGCAGGCGATTCAGCGCCGCCAGCTGCTCCTTTTCCGCGTCCGTCGTCATGAAGCGCATCTCCTCCTCCCGCTTCCGCAGTGCGTCGCGCAGCTCGTCACGTTCGCCGTGCAGCTCCTCCAGCTGCTCCTGCAGGTCGGCGGTGATCGCGGCACGACCCGCCTCGGCATCGCGAAACGCACGTTCGTAAAATTGAAAGCGCTCCGCCAGGTACTTTTTCAGCCCGACATCGCCCTGACGCAGCAGCACAACGGAGATGTGCTCGACCGTCTTAAACTCCGTCGTCTCCAGCACCCGCAGCGTCCCACGATTGCAGGCGGTGTCGGCGGGTGTCGTGGTCGCCGTGGCGGTGCTCGCGCTCAGCAGAAAAGACAGCTCGTAGGGGGACACCCCGTCGGCGATCTCGCGCAGCATGTTCACCAGATAGCGCGGGAACCCCTGGAAGTCAACGAGAAGCTCCAGGCGCTGCTTGAAGGCCCCGTAGTCGTCCTCGAGCAGCTCCAGCTCGTAGAGAAAAAACGGGTCCGCGGGGTCGGTGAGGCGCACCAAGACAAGGCGCGTGACGTTGTTCGGTCCCCCGCGGCCGGTGCGGACGTAGACGCCGAGAGGACGCACGCGGGCCTCCTGCGACGGCAGCTTCGTGGAGACGGGCAGCACCACTTCGAGAAGGGCAGACGACTGCTCCGTCAGCGCCCGCCCAGGCTGCTGCTGCTGCGGCTGCGGCGGATTCGACGAGTCAGCGATAGCGTGCGTGCGCATTGCCGCGGATGTCGGCGAGGCACGGCCGTGCTCCTCTGCAGTGGTGGCAATGGCGCTGGTGCTTCTCGAAAGGCCGCGTGTGTACGGTTTTGGGGAGGTGGCGCTTTGCCGCGTTGTTGCGTGTGTGTTCTTGGCACCGGCGTGGTGAGGAGAGGTGCTAGCCGCGTGGTAAATTTCGTTGCTCGCGGGCGTAACGTCGGCGTTGCTGAAGTAGTCTCGGAGCGGCTGGCGGTGATAGGAAGAAGAAGCGTTTTGTCCTTGAAAACGGGCAGCTGTGCGTGCAGGCTGCGGGCCGCCGTAGACGGTGGAGTTGCTGCCATCTTCTGTGCTCACGGCACTGGAGTTGTGCACGTAGCTGTTTATCATTGTCTAGAAAGAAAAGAGAATAAGAGCTTTTCCTTTTTTTCTAAGTGGGTTGATTTGTGGTGTTGAATGTGTCTATGAGAAAGCGTCTATTGTCTTCCCTTTTTTGTTTTTGGAAGAAGAAGAAGCAAGATCTATAACAAAGTGTAAAACACTGATTAGTTGTCCGCAAAAGTGGAAAAATGACGGATTGCTTGCAGGGCGGGTAAAAACAAAGTAAAAGTACACACTAAAACAGAAAGGAAAAAAAAAGCAGATCTTTAGAAAAAAAGGAGATTCTATTTCTTTTCTGTTCTGAACACCGGGGTTTTCTCTTTTTTAACCACGCTCTCTTCTTTAAAATAATTTCTACGGGAGAGAGGGAAAGGGTCGAAAGTATGACAAGAGAAGTCAGAGAAAAAAAAGCAAGGAGAAGAGGTGACAATAGTAAAAGACAAGTTTGACACATAAAAGCAGATAGTCTTGCGAAAACTGGAAGCTACCTATGTATGCACATTCGACAAGCTCATACATGGAAACCTCGAATCACAAATGGCGAGCGCTTAAGTGGCATGGAGAGTAGCGCGCAGCGCATTTTACTGTTCCAAAGTAAGAAACTCTATTCAGAAATTTAGTGCACCTCCCTTTCAAAAATCACTTCGCTAGTAAAAGAGAATGTCCCCGCAGCCGACTCAAGCTTGGGGTGCAATAAAGTGAAACGCCTTGTAGCAAAAATCGCAACACCTTTCAATCTTCATTTTCTTTTTTGAACTGTAAGGAGACAACAGGAGAGAGTGTACGCTCAAACCAAAAACACGGCGTGATTAAACAGTTAGAATACTTAGATAGTGAAAGTAGAAATAAAGAGGGAAAAAATTCAGCGCAGCCAGAAACCTACTCAACAACAACAACAACCTCTTTTTCGTAACAACAACAAAAGAACGCTAGTGCTGTCGCAGCATAAAGGTGAAGAGCACAAACGAGTCAAAAGCACTGTGCATCACACCATCAACGACCAGTGGCAGCAAAACGAGCCAACATACTCACAAAAAGAAAGCGTACTATCGCGTGCACCCATAGCGCATCGCGAGTGTAACCAAACATCGCCAATTCTATCGCGCGTAATTCAAGAAAAAAAAGAGCTGAACAGCTGAAAAACAACAAAAATACCCAACTCACAAAAACAGAAAACGAATCAGAAAAAAGTACTACCCACGACGAAGCATCATGGTTAAACATCAATAAAAGTGAACCTTCAACTTTCTGTCGCATGTAGTCATTTGCGTCTTACTTCACGTTGGGGTCGTGCAGGTGGCGACGGCGCAGCACGGCATCGCGCTGCTGCTGCACGCCCTCCATGTTCATCTCCTCCTCCCCAATCACCATCGTCGCGGCGTTGAAGGCGTTGCGGCGGGCCTTGTAGATCTCCTGATTCACCGCCCGCTGCCCCGACGCACTCGTCAGCCGCTGCGAGACGTAGTCGGACGGTTGCGACTCCTCGTTGGCCGCGTTGTCCATGCGCAGCACCACAAAGAAGGCGAAGAGGACGAGGTTGCGAATCACGCGCAGGTGCGTCGTCTTCGTCTCCGGGTCCTGGCGCCAGCGGCGCACAAACCAGGAGAGGAGGGGAATGCGGACCTTCGTCGGCATCCAGTAATCCGACGTGTCATGCGCGAGGACCGCGAGCGGGATGCCGATGCAGACGGCCTTGATGTAGGTGTTGTACGGCACCACGGGGAGGCGCAGCTCCTCAATGCGGTTGACGGCGGAGCTGACGGTGACGGCGAGCTGGTCCATGGCTAGAAACGGGGGAAAAAAAACTTTTTTTTCTTTTTCTCAATTTGGTAGATGTAAGTTTGCGTTTCGTTGAGTTTTACGTGGTGTGCACGACGGGAAGCAATCAGGAAAAAACTGAGAAAAACAACTACTTGTTTTATGAGCTCAACTTATTATTATTTTTTTTAGTACGAGGGGAAAGAAAAGAGGAAGAGAAAAACGAAGAAGAACAATTGAGAAAGACCAAGATCAAATGCGAAACGATAAGAGTAACCAGGCGCTCTTTCTGTTGTAAATTTATTATTGACACCATAGTCTTTTTCTTTCCAGAAACAAAAAAGACGCTGCTTGTGTTAGTCGAACAATAGCAGACTGCTCCACCGAGAAAATTGTGTTGCAAACCAACAAATTCTAGAGCCTGACTTGACTATTTATTTTATGGAAACATTTTTTTTGTAAAGCAACTTACACACACACAAGCGCAATCGAACCACATCAATTCATTGAGAACTCAGTCAGCAATATAAAACATTTTGAAGATAACGAAAGCAACATTTTAAAAGGTTGAAAAAGAGATAGTGATGGAGGTAGAAGAGGAAAAAAAAAGATAGAGCAGGGATTATCTGCAGCGCGTAGCAAATTAACAACATAGACCCAAGTAGCAAAACCATAATGCAAGCAAAAACAAACACTCGCAAAGTCGCGGTACACATAAAAAAAATGAGGAGAAAAATTAACATTGCCACTCGAAGAATAGAAGTACTGTAGATGGCGATTGATAAAACCGAGAAAGAGCACCGTCATGAAAAAAAAAAAAAAAACATCCACAAGCACAGTTACTTCTGCACGACAGAGTAACATCACCACGCACCTTCAACATGATAGCCGGATCAACATTACTCTCGCTCACTTCACGCGCAGACGCGAGCAGTCAAAGCAGACACGCACTGGAGAGTCGTAGCCGAGATCGTGGATGATAGCCCGCCTCTCCGAGCAGTTGGCGCACACGAGGCGACCGCAGTTGCGGCAGTGATGGCGGGAAAACCACCCAATCGGCTCCTTACACATCATGCACGTGTTCGTGTCGTTGTCCGGCTGCCACACCTTGACCGTCTTGCCCGACCGCTTCAAGCACACCGGACAGTTCCACTCGAACGGCGGTCGATCAAAGCGGCTGCCGCACGACGGGCAGCACGGCGTGTACGTCCGTGTCAAGAGCTTCTCGGACGCGATGGGGGGAGCATTGAGGGTGTGCTGGACTTCCTTCTGCTCAATCACGGCCGGCAGCTGCCCCGCCTTGTCCGCCGACTCCTGCGCGTACTCGAGCGGGTGGTTTTGCACGTACTCGTTCCAGTCCTTCTGCTGATTCGACGACTTCTGCTGCTTCTTCGCCTCGTGCTTCGCGCGCTCCGCTGCGAGGGCGTCCTGCTCCTCCTGCAGCTCCCGTGCACGCGCCTCGCGACGCTTCCGCTTGCGCTCCGCCTTGCGCTGCCGCTCTGCTTCTTCGGCCGCCGCCGCCGCTTCCTCGGCGGCTTCTTCAGCGGCGGCAGCGGCGGCCTGCTCTGCGGCTTCCTCCTCCGCCGCTGCCGCCGCGGCCTTCTCCGCCTTCCGCCGGCGCCGCTCCTCGCGTCGTCGCACGCGGGCCTCCTCGGCGCTGATGCGCTCCTGCTCCTCCTCCTCGAGCTGCTGGCGCTGCCGCTCCGCCTCGGCGCTCTGCTCCGCCTCCAGCGCGGCCTGCTTCGCGGCCAGCTCGGCCTCGCGCTTCGCCATCTTGTCTTTGCGTGCCTGCAGGGCACTGCGCAGCTCCTCCCAGATCTCCTCGGCGTGGCGGTCGGTCGCCATCTCGCTGTAAATCTTGGCCATGTCCTTGACGGACACGTACTCGAGCAGCGCCATGTCCTCATCGCTCACGTCGCCCTTGATGGAGCGCAGGAGGCGCTGCACCGGCTCACCGAGGTCCTCGAAGCGGATGGTGCCGTGCGCGGGCCCGTTGGCGTGTGCGGCCGCCGTCGCCTCGACGTTCATCGACGTCGTCTCCGCCGGTTCAGCCGCAGCCGCAGCCGGCGCCGGCGGTGGCGACGTTGGCGGGGTCGAGGACGCAGACAGCATGATCACTGAAGGGGAGTGGGGGAACACAACAAAGAGCAACAAAAAAAAAGCAAGAGTTGTTATCAAAAATAATAACTTCTTTTTCCTCAAGTGTTAAAGGGGTAACTATTGAGGTGAAAAACGAAAAAGAGTGAAGGTGTTTGAGAAGTAGTACAAATTGCCAGTCAATCAACAACTGGCAAACAAAAGACTAAAAAAAATAGCTGTACAAAAGGGAAGAAAGAAAGAAAAGGAAGGAGAAAGAGAGGTGGAAAAACAAGCGTTTCGCGGAGAGTCGCATTTCGTTAAACATGCCCACAGGAAAACAGAGAGGAGAAAAAAAAGACAATTAAACAGCGCACGGAGTGCAACAGTGTTCCAATTTAGCCCAGTGACTTTTCGCTTCGTGTTCGGACTTCAAACTGAAGAGTCATGTAGACGTGCTGCATTTTACAAAAAGCGCACGCGCTGCGAAGTGTGCGTCGAGTCAGGGAGGCCCTTCAACGCGCCTCAACAACAACAACTTTGCACCACTGCCATTATGTAAACGCGGATTTGCTACCGTCGAAATGAATCGAGAGAAAAAATAAGTTGAAATGAAAGTTGTCCATTAATATAGTTCAAATAAAACGAGGACAACAAAACACACACGTCTTTCTCTCCCCCGTGAGTTCTATGCCCTATCCTCGCTTACCCTACACTTAAATAATACTTTTTTTTTTGATATTGGAACAGCTCGAACATCGACATCGGAAAGACAACAGCAGGAGGAGGGGGAAAAAGAGCTAAAAAGCATCATTCACCAAAATCTTTTCTATTATACTCATTCACCCTTCGCAAGCGTTTCTTAAATTCCCGCACACGCACACTCACCTTTTCAAGCTTTTCCACAGGAAGAGCTGCGCAGAGGCACGCAGGACGCCTCCAGTGATGATTGCGTAGTTTCCCGCCTTTACACCATGGGCTCTGCCTTCACCGCTGGCTTCGCGGTCTGCGGCGCCTTCAGCCCTGCCCAGAAGTAGTGCCCGGTATTAATGTGCTTCGACAGGCAAAAGTTCACCTGAAAGTCGCGCGACACGACAGACTGAAAGAGGTCTGGGTAGGTAACGATGTACTCCAGGTCGACGTTGCGCACGTTAAAGCGCTGCGCGTACTTGGTCATATCCGCCGGAGGAATAAACTTGCGCCAGTCGTGCGTGCCGGGCTCGACGATGCCGGTCAGCATCTCCGCAATGCCGATGTGCGTGATGGCCGTCTTGAGAGATTTGTCCATTGTGGAGAGAAAGAGCAGCCCGCCCGGCTTCGTGGCGTCGCACAGCGCCTCCAGAAACGCGCGGGCGTCGCTGACGTGCTCGATGACCTCGCTGGCCACCACCACGTCGTACTGCTTCTTCTCCTGCTCGACAATGTCGAAGAGGGAGACGTGGCGGTAGGACAGCCGCTGCGACCAGTTCGCGAGGGACGTCAGCGAGGCGTAGTTGCTCGACAGCTGCTGCCGGCGCTTCTCCGCCACGTCGATGGACTCGGCGCACGCGTCGATGCCCGTCACCGTGCCGCCCAGGCGGGCCAGACTCTCCGCGAGAATACCGCCCCCGCAGCCGACGTCCAGCACCTCGTGCGCCGGGGTCAGCCCAGGGCTGCTGAGAAAGCCGACGGAGGCTTCCGACGGTGTGCTGGCGGCCACCTTGCCGTACGCACGGACAATGTCGTTCACGTAGCGCACGCGGATCGGGTTGAAGAGGTGGAGGGAGCGGAGGGGCCCGCTCGGGTCCCACCAGTGCTTCTGCAGGGCAGCGAACTTGGCTACCTCGTCCGCCGCTACACCTTTCATCGCCGCGGACATGTGCAAATAGACAACGTGGGAGAGAAAGAAGAAAAAGAAACCTCAAGGACGGCGCAAACCGAACTATATCAAACTCGCTGTTTAAAGAATTTTTTGTGAGAAAGTATTTTTGATTGATGACGCAGATAGACAGCAGACGAGACGACTGGGCTGCGGTCGGGACAGTAGACGCAACAAAGACGAAGGTTTGGGCTCGAAGTCAACTACACGTTTGTTCGATCACTTTGGTGAGAAACGGGAAACAAAGATTGAAGAAAGAGAGAGGAAGGAGCAACTTTGCTCGCGTACGACGAAAGCCGAACGTAGCTAAATAAAAAGTCACGAACAAAGAGTATGCCGGTGATGAAGCACTGGCAACGCGCTAGTCAGATAGAGAAGGAAAGAAGGATATGATGAAAGTAAATATGCTATCCAGACAGACATTAAAAAAAAAAAAAAAAGATTTTCCAAATTAAAGGCAAGAAATGTTGAAAAGCGGAATAAAGAGATTGATGTGAAGTTGAGGGAACGCAATCGCACGCATGCGACCCAGAACGGCAGCGACAAGAACGTGTTTACCCTCACATTGACGCTCTTTTTTTTTTTCTACCGAGAAGGCATCATTGTATAGACTCGATGGGAAGACAGCGACGAGCAACGTGACTCACCCGTGGCCGTTGACTACCCATCTTTCTCTTTCGCTATCACATCCTTTCTCTGCGTTTCACCTGAGAAATGCAAGTATCATCACGTGAGGGCAGACCGCACCTCTCGCTTGCGTTGCACGTGTCACGCATTTCTTTTTATTTTTTTTTGTCCTTACAATAGACGGAAGTGCACCGTGAAAACAATAGCGAAACAAAGAAACAAAAGCATATAAAAACAGGAGGGCGCGCAGCTGCTGCACCAAGTGCGTCTCTCGGCTTTCGGGAATTTTTAGTAGATAGTTTAGTAAGAAAAACTGCGCGAGACGCACAGGTAGCTTCGCAGCGCTGCTAAAAAAAAAAAAAAGGTAACAAAAAAGTAGTAAAATGAAATTGAAAAAAGCAAGACGCCATTAGAGACATTTGCGGTTTTCATTATCCTAGGTGCCCTTTTTTTCTTGTCCAAAATTGAAAGGCTAGCGGCATTGAGTCTCTTTAAAATCACTCTCCAAAAAAAAAGCCACTTGAACGCAGACATCTTTTTCCCTTGTGGTGCTGAAAATTCGGAAAGCGACAGTAAAAATCTCAAGAAACAGAGCAACAGTTTATTTAAAAAGCTACTGCTGGAAGAAAATAAAGTAAAGGTCA
This sequence comes from Crithidia thermophila, assembly GCA_030849055.1. Lineage (NCBI taxonomy): Eukaryota > Euglenozoa > Kinetoplastea > Trypanosomatida > Trypanosomatidae > Crithidia > Crithidia thermophila. Next base: position 64,487 of record JASAOP010002770.1, read on the forward strand.
TCAAGACGCAGTCGCCCCTCACAAAACAATGCACACCGACAGGCTTCCATTCCAATTTACAACAGTCTCGCACAGCAAACGGGAAGGAACAGAAATCTTTTCTCCCCTCCAGCTTTGACAACAACAGCAAAAACTAGTAACGGTGAGCTACAATACTCATTTTCTTTCTCTTTCCGTGAAAGATCAGCGTACGGCACCTCGTTGACACACCCTGATTCCGACACCAGTGGCTGTTTGCCAAAAGCAATACTGAATACTTTTTCTCATCAGCATTTTCTCACTTTTCTTTGTAAAATACTTAATAGGAATAAGTTGTCAACAAAGAAAACAAGACTGAAAAAGAAGCTCCGAATCACCTCCATTAAAGTCTTATCTCTACAAACAAAAACAAATGTTACAACCTCACATTTTGAGAAAAGTGTGACAGCACGCCACTCACTTGCACGAATTAAAGCTCATTTATTTTTTATCTTGTCTTTTCTTCTGCGTCTCCACAGATGAAACGTTACCTCTACAAGTCAACGTTTTCTTGTGAAAAAGAAAAGAGCCACTTCATCGATGTGTGTGTGCGTTTTTCTGAGGAAAAGAGAACGGAAGCGGTAGGCCGAACATGGCTCCAGCCAAAAAAAAAAAAAAATGAGCAAATAGCTTAAAGTGAGCAGTGCACCGACAAATAAAAAAAGGTGTTTAAGACTTAAATAAAATAACAATAATAGTAGTGAATAAAGTGTCGGTAAGGGTAAAAAAAAAAAAAGAAAAGAGTTTTTTTTTTTGATTCATACCGGGTTGCGACATATAAAAGAAGATCCTTACTTTTTTTACTCTTCAGCAGGACAAATAGAAAAAATATATATATTTTTTTCCTTTCATCTCCTCTCCTTTAAATGGGTGTTGTTGTTTCTAGCGCAGAGGGCACAAATTAACTCTAGAGGGGAAAAAAAAGCAGCTGAGACCAGGACAGAAAGCACGCAAAATGCAAATGGCGAAAAGGTAAACCACGAAAGCGAAGATAAGATTCGTACGCAGGTATTCTTAGCTTGTATCCTACAAGAAAGTGAAAAAAAAGTAAGCAAAAAAAAAGAAAAGACACGGCTGTTCGTTTGAATCGCAGCCGCTCTTTGAAACTGACTTTTGAGAAAAAGGCTCTCTAAGAACAGCAGTATAGGTAACAGTAACAAGCAATTTGTCCCCACAAAGGAGTAAAGGAAAAAAAAAAACTCACCTAAAGAAAAAGCTTTTTCGTTTCTAGAATATGAAAAGAAAAGCACATTTATAAAGAGTAGTAAGTCGCATAAGAGGTACGATACACTCCAAAAACAAAGAAGCAGAAAAAGAACAAAAACTAAAGGGTAGAAAGACCATCATATGATGATAGCAAAGAAGCTAAAACTACGCGATTCGAATTCTGGAAAGTGAGGTGAGGTGTCCGCAGGTATAAGGTGCGGTACATCAAACCTTCACTTTTTTTTTTTTTTAGCACACATTCTCAAAGAAATAAAAAGTCAACAGAAACGAAATGGTAGTAGACGAATTGAAGCAGGTTGAGGTGGGGAAAAAAAAAACATGAAACAAAAAGGTGTGAGTGGCAAAAAAAAAGGGAAAAAAGTTTTCGTTTTGATGGTTTCGAGTAGGATAGAAGTTGCGAAAGAAAAGAAAAAGAAAAGCACATTGAGTAAAGACGTCCATGACTTTTCGTTAACTTCCGAAAAAGCGAAAAAGTGCTAAAGCGTACGAAGTGGCTTCTGTCTGGTTAGTCTCACTTATTGTCTTCTTTAATCGCACGCAAACACAACCCGTGTTGAGTAAGCCGTCGCAAAACAGAAAAATGGAAATAGGGTTACGAAAAAAAAAATCAGGAAAAGGAACTCATGAAAAACGGTGTTCCATGAAATTTTATCAAATAGTGATAAATCAACGAGGAAAAGCATACAGAAATTACTTATATAATTTTCAGCAAAGTAGAATGAAATAATCGTGAAAGTAAGCTTAATCGAAAAAAAAAAAGTGCCGAGGCACCGAAGCACTGCCGCGTCTTATTTTTTCTTCCGTTACTGTGCAGAGCAAGTTTCGTTTCGCACGTAGCAGCAGGCATTTTTGGTATTACACAGGAAAAGAGAATTAAAAAAGCGAGCAGCGCTCACAATAGTGAAAGTGGGGAAAAAAGGAGGAAAGCAATCAGATACAAAAACGAAAAAAAAGAGTTACGCACAGAGCGCGCACCGGCACACTAAGAGTATAAAAAGAACTCTTTGTTTCGCAGTAAGCAACACTGAAGTCCAGGCGGCAGGACGCATAGAAAACTGTATTTCTTTGTCAGTTTTTTTTTTTCGTGTCGCTGCGCATCCATTTTTCCCTTTTTAAAACTTTATAGGATGCCGAGCGCCTGCGTCCAGACCTCGTTTTGCTTCGACGCGCTGAGCAGCGTCTTGGCCGTGATCATTTCCGGCTTCACGCCGGCGCGCCGCAGCGTGGAGAACATCCTCATCGCCTCCTTGCTCTGCAGGCACCGCCGCACGGGCTCAGGGCAGTCGCTGCAGCTCCCCAGCATCTCCATCACCGGGGAACGCAGCACCACGTGCGAGAGCCGGCCGCTGCCCATCACGCCCTCCACGTAGGAGGTGAAGGGCACGACGAGCATCGACGGGCTTTCGTCGACGACCTGCGCGGGGCTCAGCGTCACCGTCGCCATCCCGTCCGGCGTCACCGTCGGGTACAGGCTCTCCACGGCACCATCCGCCGCCGCCGCCGCCACGTCGTACGCGGTGCCCAGCGTGCTGTCGCCCACCTGCGCGCTGGCGTAGCTCGACGCGGGCAGCCGCAGCGACGTCGCGCTCGGGTTCCACCCCAGGAAAGGGCGGGTGTGCTGCAGGACGTACTGCCCGCGGTAGTTGTGCATGTCGCGTGGGCCCGCCAGCGACCCGCCACGCACGCTCTCGACGTGGACCTGGACAATGTCGAAGCCGGCGATGAGGGTGGCGAAGAAGTCCTCCAGCACGCGCTTCCCACCGGGCTGACCGTTGACCTGGCAGGTGAACGTGTTGCCGGCGGTGCAGAGCTCGGCGAGGTGCTCTGGGAAGCGGTAGGCTTTCATGTCCGCACCGTGGCGCGCTGCCGTGAACGGGTGCCACAGGCGCTCGACGGACTGACGGAGAATGTCGGACGTTTGGCGGTGTGTGGCGCAGTCGAGGGTGCTGTAGCGGGCCACAGGGAAGGCGCTGAGCACCGCGTTCGGCTTCAGGAAAGAGCGAGTCATCACGCAGACTTCCTGTTTTTTTTTTCTTCTTAGTGTCTGATTAGGGAAGAAAAGGAGAAAACAAAAAGTAAAGTACTGATGGGGAGGGTAAAAAAAAAAAAAGAGAAAGCAATTGGTGGAAAGCTTGGAAAATAAGGACAATCAATTGGTGAGTCGGAGAGTCGAATTCACGACACGTACAACCATAATTTACTTTACGTTAATTCTTTTGAAGGTGGGTGGGGAAGCTGTGAAGGGTGTGCGTGTCTAACTCCGGTTCACTTTGAAATGCCGTTTAAAAGGGTTTTTTTCTCTCTCTCTGGTAAGTGTGTGTGTGTGTGGGTTTGTGTGTAAGTTGGAGTGTTGAACACACCGCTTTTAGTTCTCTTCAAAGATTAGGTTACTCTAATATGAGAGAGAAACGTGCGACACACGTCGAATTATCGCGTCAGAGAGAAAAGAAGAGAAAAAGATGATAATTTGAGCTTGAGAAACTGTCGAAAAGAGACAGAAAGAAAAAAGAGAAAAAAGCACTAAGAAGAGAAAGGGAAAAAAGGTAAATGGAAAATATGAAAAAGGTTAGTGAGAGGGTGGATGGAGAAAGAGAAAAAGAGTCAATGGCGTGACTACTGGATTTACTGCAGACGTGTGGCCAGCAAGTATGGTGTAGTGCGAAGTGCGTTGATAGAAAAAAAGAGAGGGGAGATAAGTGTTTAAAGAGAGGTGCGTGGCAAAGTTATCAAAACGGCATTTCTTCGTTCGGCAACAATGTGTTTGATGATTCGCAGACTCGCGAATACTTCACTTTTGTAGCGTTCCTCTGCAAAAGAGTGAGGTGAAGTTTTTTTCACAGCGCAGTAACAGGGCGCGCAACAACAGTACAGAGCGCAAGATTTTTTAAGATCTCTTCCAACAGTAGCTACATTAATCCAACGTCCTGTCGTAATTTTTCTGTCAGTATAAAGCGCTAGAGTGGACGACAGAGGAGGAGAAAATAAAAAAGAAAATCGCTAGACTACTTGAAACCAAGCAAAATCTGTAAAAGAAAAAAAGGAGAAGAAACGGACAACCTCACGGCCAAACAAGAACCGTTCAACAACAACAAAAAAAAAACACCTGCTATCAGCACCACTCTGCCTGACGCGTGTACAGCAGCAGCGGGCGGTTCGTGTAGGTGACCCGGTAGCGCATCAGCTTGTTGTACAGCACAGAAAGGTACACCACCCAGCAGAGGCAGATACCAAAGTGCAGCTGAAAGACCGACGACCCGAAGTGAGGCTCGGAGAAACACACCATCACACTGTACAGGAAAGGGAACACGCCAAGCAACAAGCCGTACATGACCTGCCGGTTCATCCCACTCAAGTCGCGTGAGAAGGGGCTCTCGATGTCGGCGTTGAACACCTGCGGGTTGTGCTGGCGGGTGATAAGAGAAATGCCATCCTGCTTTACACCGTCGAAGAAGTTCTGCTGATACCACCGCCGTTGCGCCAGCACGCCCTCCAGCGCCTTGTGCGTCCAGTGGTACCGCCCACTGAGCATGTACGGAATGAAGTGCGGCTCCGTCCCGGCGTAGAGCTGCGAGAGTGCGGTGCCTTGCGCGGCCATCAGCACCCGCAGCCGGTGCGCCGCGCGCGCGTACTTCGGGTCGTGCATGCACCACTGCACCAGCTGCGAGGAGGAGACGCGGGCGGCATCGCGAGGAGAGAGCGTGTCGCCGCTGACGTACGCCATCATGCGCGGCAGCACGGCGCAGAGGAGAATGCTCTGCACCAGGTTGGTGCGATCAAGACAGTCCAGGCAGTTCACGCGCACCAGGCTGGCCTGCTCGTGATCGAAGACGAGGCGAGGCGAAGCATCGAGTTGCTGCTGCTGCTGCTCCTGCTGCTGCTGAGAGGCAGCTCCGGATGTCGATGTGTTGTCGCCGCCTCGCCCTGCAGGGATGGTGTTGCTGAGGGAGACGCTGAGGCTGCTCGTACCATTACCACCACCATTACCACTAACGCCGACGGCGCTCTCATCCTCGCGCAGGGCCCGCACGTGGCCTTTCGTGAAGTCTAACCACGATCCCTCGCCGTGCCCAGCGCTGTCCATCTCCGCCAGGCAACGTCGCATCATTGTCTCGTACGGGTGCCGCTTCATCTCCTTCTTCACGTTAAACTTCACCAGCGTGACGGTGGGGTCGCGATCCGCGGTGGCGTCCGCCGCATGGGTGCTGTTGTGTCCGTCAGGCAACAAGGCAGCTCCACCTCCACCCTTCTCCTCCGCTAGTGTTGTGTTAATTGGGGTGGTGGTCTTGGGGGTGCCCTCGTTGTAGCGCCGCACCGCCGCAGCAAAAGCCTCGCCAAGCGGCTCCTCCAGCTTCGACGAGGACATGGTGTCCAGGCAATAAAGCGCGTGCAGAGAGGGCAGACACTGCTTCAGCAGACGCACATGCCGGCCCACCTCCTCTGCAGCGTTGCCCAGCTGGGAGATTTTAATTGTCGGCTTCAAAGAGAGGTTGGCCGGCTGCTCCCACCGCCGCGGAACAGACCCGCGCATCACCGTGTACACGGCAAACGGCGTGCTGCTCGTGTTGTCGAGCCGAGTGCTCGTGGACGCTTCCGCAGCTATTTTCACGCCCTTCCCTGTTGCTTCGCCCGCACCTACATGCGCAGTGACCCACAGCGACGTCAGCGACATGTTCGCCACGACGCCGCTCTGGCCGGGCTCGAGGCCGCGGCGGTTGTACCGCGTGCCGGCCCAGCGGCAGCACGTCCGCGTGATCAGCGTCATGTCCGCCTGCGCCGACGCCGGGGAATGCGCGACCAGACCGCGGATGAAGGACGGGATGTACAGCAGCACAGAGGACGGCGCCGTGCTCGTCGGGTTAGACAGCGACGACGGCGCCGATCCGTGGACGGTGTTCGGTCTCCCGTGCGGGTACGTGCGGCTGTCGCGCTGCACCTCCTCGACACACACACCCCGCCACGGCAGCAGCAGCAGCGGCAGCGGCGAGCGCGGCGCATTCTCGCCCGCCGTTTCCGGAGCGACGCCGTGGTGAGCGTGGACCCACTCCGCTCGCAGCGCCGGCATCGTGGGGACGGCGAGGCCCTCCGTGAGCAGCGGCCCGTTCCACTGGTAGAGCTGCCGCGTCGTGGCGGCGGCCCGCAGGTCCTCCCAGGCGTGTTGGCCGAAGGCGGCGTTGGAGCCGGGCCGCGAGGTTTTGCTCATCTCACCGAGCTCCACTTGCGTGCCGCTGGCCGCGAGGTCGTGATGGGTGGTGGAGGAGAGGGAGGTGTCGCTGACATCACCCTGGACGGCGAGACTCGGGTAGGCCGTGTTGGACAGCAGCCCCAGCAGGTGGACCGGGTTGGCGCTCAGGTCCAGCGTGGGGGAGTAGTACAGGTAAGAGAAGCTGCCCGCCGGTCCCATAATGCCGGGCAGCTCTGACACATCCCCATCCTCCCGCTCCTCCTCCTCCTGCAGCTGGTTTCCTTTTTCGGCGCGCCGCGCGTGGGCGTGTTGGCCGCCGTCCTGTGTGTTCACCGCCTCGCAGAACCGGTGCAGCACGGCAAGGTAGTCGTTGACGGTCTTGCCCGGCAGTCGCCCCACCTCCTCCGGTGCGTCTTCGTCTTCCTCGTCATCATCGAGGTCGCGAGGACCGCTGTCGTGGTGTCGACCGCGGTGGGAACTGTTGCGCCGCCCACGCGCGTCTTGCACGTCATCGTCGGTGGCGGAACTGTCAACGCCTTCGTCGCCCTCCTCCTCCTCCGCTGCTGCTGCTGCTGTGTCGTTCCCGCCACGCTGCCGCTGACTGCTCCTTCGGCCACGCCGCTCGTCGCCATCACGACCGGATGTCTCATCACTGTCTCCGTCCCCCTCCTCCGTTTGTCCTGCGGCACCGCCAGGGCTGGACGAGGAAGAAGAAGCGCGTCTGCTGCGGCGAGGTCGTGCGTGGCTCTCGCGCCGGTGGTGTCGGCCGCGGTGCTGCGACGTGGCCGCAGAGGTGACCGCTGGCAGGTTCAGCCACTGCAGGCCGCGCACGGCGTAGATGTCGTGTTGCGCGCCGGCAATGCGGAGTGAGCAGACGTACTCCTTCTCCGTGACGTAGATCAGCGCCGAGTTGGCGGCACCGAGCGGCAACACGCCGTAGAGTGCCTCACAGGGCAGGTAGCAGCTCAGCGAGGCAGCGATGGACTGCTGCTGCACGGACTGAAGGTGGTAGAGCTGCGAGCAGGCCTGCGCGAGTTCGGTGATGGAGGCGCGCAGCTCGACATCCTCGTTGTTGGTGCTGCGCAGAAACTCGAAGGTTTGCTTCTCCGGCATCCACCGCAGCGGAGGGAGGGAGGGCTCATCGGGCAGGTAATACACCCGGGATGCGTTGAGCAGAATCCGCCCGCTGTGCGTCCAACCCGCAGACTGCATTCCTCTACTTGTGAGACCTTTTATTTTTTGTTGGTGTTGTTCTAAGAAATCTGAAAGTGCGTTGAATGATTAGAGTTGATTTTTACATGTTGTACAGATGGCCGCAGCGAGCAAGGTAGACAATGCAACAGAAAGGGAGGAAGAAAGCTAGCTGAAGTGTAGAACATAATAATAATAATAAGTTACAAAAAAAAATGACATCATTTAAGATTTTTTCGTCTGAATAACATGGAAGGTTCATTTTGTACCCGGAAAAGGACTTAGCTTATCTTTTGAAGCAAAAGTCATGAGAATGTGCTCTTTTTTACGGACTTGCATAGTTGTGGGTACCTTATGCAATCCGGAGTCTTGTTGGAGCACTTTATCAGTTTTCTGAGACGATCTTAATTGCATTATTTTGTTGAAGAAGGTTTTTTTTTTTATTATTAAGCCTGAAAAAAAAGTGAGGGAAAAAAAAAAGCGGAGTTCAAGAATTGAACGACCACGCGAGCAGCAATCCAGGTACAAAAATCGGAAAAAGAAAAAGTGAAGAGGTGGTGCTTTGGCCCAGTGCGCCTCTAGCACGCACCACGACAGCGAAACGTAGCTCATACATTGTTTTAAAAGTGCGGTCAAGCACGAAATATCGATCAAAAAAAAAAAAAAAGAACAAGAGCGCTTGTTTGTGACAAAATACAACTGTTGTACACAAATTCACCAACATCACCACAAATGAGGAGTATAGAAAAGAAAAAATAGGAGTAAAAGTTAAGCTAAGCTGTAGAAAATGAACAAAGATTAAAACAAAAAAATAATTTTTTTTTTTTACATTACGACTACATGCCTTTCAGCTGCAAAGCACTACACGGATTTTGATTTAGAGATACATTACAAAGAGAAAGTTAAAATTACTCTCGGGGGTTTCCAATAACAAACAATTGGAATAAACAGATTACAAAAGAAGTAAAAAAGTGAGAAGTAAAAAATAAACTGATTTACAAGCTGTTAAAATAATTAAAAAAAAAAAAGTAGCGGTTCATTTTCTCCCCGCAACGAAAAACCCAGTAAAACAATCGAATGTCAGAAAAAACGATTTGATGAATCCTTGCCCTTGAACACACAAAGACAGCAATGTAAATTAGTTCTCACTCGATGGGCTTAAGCAAAAAAAAAAACCACTAGGTTAGAAAAAGCGTTGCTTACTCTCAATATTTTTTTTTCTTTGGATGAGTAAGAGCAACAACAACAACAAAGGAGGCATCACCAACTATACTTCTGTGCCACATGTCGTTCTAATTGAAAATTTGATGGTGCAGGTTACAGTGTAGAAAAAGAAGCATGCATCTGCCCTGTTGATCACAACAGTTTTTTTTTGTGTGCTTTTCAGCTAAGTGGTGGACACTAGGAAAGCAGTGTTGAAAAACACCTGCAGCCCGTGCCTCACTTCAAATCCGTTTAAAAAATCTTTTCCGCTAATATCAGTCTGATAGCGCTGTTTTTAGAATCATACTAATGAATGAAAAAGAACACAAAAAACAATAAGACAATTCAATAAAAAGCGATTGTATATAAATTCGATTTTTTCTAAAGAAGAATAAAATAGGTTTACCACAAAAGGGGGTTGTGTGAAAGATAATTACTAAATTTATCTTCTTGCATAGCAGAGACAACTGCTCAATGGCCGGAAAAAACAAGCAAAAAAGAGTAGATGAGGAAACCATTTTTAGCAGGTGTTTCTTACATTTACATTAATAGTGAACCACTCACAAGGTTGATAAAAAAAAAAGGGAATTATTGTGATTGGGGAAGCCTGAAGGAAATATACAGTTGAAATTGAAAGTCAACTGCAGCGACCCTGCTGGACTGAGCAAAAAAAAAAAAAAAGTAAAGTGGTGCATCAGAGGCGAGTTGGTTCTACCCGATAGGCTTCAAAGGAAAATAAGGAAAATCTATCACTTTAAGCAAAAAGCACACATTGACAAAGAGAGGGACCAGAAAAAATAAAAAAAAGGCACATGCTCAAAGGGGGAAAAAAAAGAAATAAAGCGATTGAAAACGGACAACATTAACTAAAGATGTGCAACCTGAGAAAGAAGTTAAGCAGCGCAAGTGCGTCATCATTTAATCACGCACGTGCTGTTCATGTGATAGGTCACTCAGCAAATTACCAGAAACTCGCTTGCTTTGCTCAGCTCCGAAACAAACAAACAAAAAAAAAGAAGGCGTGCGTAGCGGAGAAAAATAAATAGAACAGTTCTCGGAATCGCCAAACCCGTCAAAACTATTGCCTTCACACAAATCAAATGGAGACAGCCACAACGATTCTCACAAAAACAACACACACATGCAGCAGAGGAGAAAAACAAAAGAGAACAGTTAAGATTTGCACATTTCCATCTACAGAATTCTCCATTTCCACTATTGAAAATTAAAAACCAATAGTCGCCTCCTTTACATGTCCACCTCCTCAAAGTCGGTGCTGCGTCGACGCAGCTCGCGTTTCGTGTGCGGCACGCGCTTGCGATGTTTTTCATTCGGGCTGCCGTTGCCCGATTCCCCCTCTGGCGTGCCTCGCGACGCTTTCGGAATCGCCGCCGCAGCTGCCGCAGCCGCCGCGCGAAGTCCCGACGTCTGCGAGCTGCGGCCCTCCGCCCCGTCAAATGTGTTCGTCCCTGCGCGGGGTCGCGACGTCGTGCTGCTGTTGCTGTTGTTCGCCTGGGACGGCCGGCGAAGGCTGCCGGTGCGTGCGAAGGAGCCGCGCGCACGCATTGCGCTCGCCCCCGGTGTGGTGAGCATGTTGGGCGGCCGCGCCGACGACACCCGCGACCCGGCGCCGAGCGTCGTGGAGTTCTGCGTGGCGTTGAGGTTGGCGACGGACGGCAGCGTCGAGCCGAAGTCCATCGTCGCGTAGGAGTCGTAGACGCCGCGCAGCACCGAGTACCCGGCAGAGGACACGACGCTCGCGTTGACGGTGACGTTGCGCGCGCTCTGCCGAGTGGCGCGCGGCTCCTGCTCGCTGACGGGCGGCGCCGTGGCCTGCTCAAAGGGAAAGAAGTCGCCGAAGGTGTACTCCCCCGCCTCCAGATCGACATCGTCCTCCGCGGCGTGGTCAGCCTTGTTGCTCGACCGCTTCGATGAGCTGAGCGGCAGCTCCGTGTTGACGCTACGCGGCACCGCCGGCGACGGCCCTCGCTTCGCCGCGTCGACCGGCCGCTGCGGACGTGTCGCTGGGGCAGTTGGTGAAGGAGCGGAGGACACCCCTATCGCACTGCCCTTCGTCGCAGTGCCAGCGGTGGAGGCGGTGGGCCGCAGTCCCGGTTGTGTCCGCACTGCCGGCTGCGGTGACGACGTCCGATCTGTATTCGTGGGCGGTGCCGTAGCGCGCTGGGCTGTTGTTGATGATGTTGCCCCGGCTGCGGCCACTGCACGACGAGACGGCTGGAGGGAGGCTGTCGGAGGGGCCGGCTTTGCAGCCAGCGCGGCCGGGGTGTCCGCCGAGAAGGATTTGCGGATGGCGGTGAGCCCGGCCGCCTGCACCGAGGTCGGCGCGGAGGTGTCGCGGCGCATGGCGGGGAGGCTGCGCACCGCCGGTGCTGAAAACGGCATCCCAGCCAGCTGCCCCGCCGCCTCCGATGGCGACGTGCTGCTCCGCTCCTCCAGGCTGCCCATGGAGGGGGACGACTTCATGTAGGAGTTGCGCTTCAGCGCTATGGCGTGCGATGGCGGCGGCGACGGCTTCACGGCGGGAAACGACGTCTTGGGCGCCGCAGCGGCAGGGCTCGTGGACGCGGACTTCGCATTTGTCGTTGTTGTTGCTGTTGTTGCTGCCGCTGCTGCGGAACTGGGGTTGGGATTTGCGATGGCGCGTGGAGAGACCCGCACGGGCAGCGAGGGGGCCAGCGGGGAGGGCCGCTGCACATCCGCCGCTTCATTCATCACCGGTGACTGCCGGTTCGGCGTGCCGTTGATCGACTTGGGCGCAGCAGCATTTGCCGCAACTGCAAGGGCAGGCGTGGCGGACGCGGCGGCTGCTCCGACACGACGCGGGTTCGTGGCTGGCGCACCCGTCCCCGTGGGCCTATTTTGTGGGGGTGGCCGGGGCTTGATGTCGTCGTTGTTGTCCTCTCTGTTCTCCGGCTTTGCGGCGGTCTGGCGCTCCCGCTTGATGTCGGGCGAGGCTCTGACGGAGTGGATCGGCTTCGACGAAAGCGCTGCGTTTCCGTTTTGGAGACGCTCCGGGGACTGCCGGGCCGCCGCGAGTTCGAGCGTGAGGGGCGACGGAGCGCAGAGGCCGTCGGTGACCATGTCATCTTCGATAGCTTCGCACTCGAAGGTTTGAATGTCGACGATCACCTTCGGGCTGACGGAGTTGCGGTTGTTCCTCTTGGGTGGGACGCGGCCGCGGTGGCGCACGAGCTCGGCGGGGATCGCTTTCGTCTTTCCCCCAATGAACTCCGGCACATCCTCCACGATCTCCTCACCCTGCCACTCCGGGAATGCAGAAGACATTTGCTAAGAAGTGGTTTTGCGCCGCTTTAGGTAAGAATAGCAACACGCACAATAGATACTGTAAAAAAAAAAGGTAAGGAAGAATGGAATATGCACAAGTACAAGAGCCCGCTCTCGCTAAAAAAAAAGTACAAATTAAAAGAACGGATTGATCAATACAAAGCAAAGGAAAGAAAAGTGTGATAAAGTAAGGAAGAAGATTGATTTTTCTTCGAAGCGATTTGCTTTTCAACAAAGCAGAAAATAATAGATAAAAACCGTAAGAGAGAGAGAGAGAAAGAGTTGCTCTACGTGTCGGCAAAGTGTACAAAGATGGTCAGTCGTGCGGTGGAAAAAGGTGCACAGCTTGGCGCTTATAAATGACACCACACTGGTACGGACTCGCAAAAAACACAATCGAATACCGTTGCCTTCGCAGCGTTTGGTGGGCGACACGCTTCACACCAGCAGCAGATCAGCAACACCGAAGAAGATAAAACCAAAAGTGATGACAGACACAACACTTTCAGACGTGACAACTGGATCAAAAAGAATAGATGATAGAAAGGAAAAAGGCAGGAGTGAGGCGGAGAACGATGGCGGGAAAAGAGAAAAAGAAACGTGAGAGAAATTGGTGCGCGTGTCCTTTTATAAAGATCATCAAAAGAAGTCGCTTCAGATTGTATCCTTCAGCAAGTTGACTCTCGGTACGTGCAAGCATTAAGTTGCGTTAGAGGCTACTCATCTTTTTTATTCTTAAAGCCTTTTCCAAAAGTTAGTGGAACTCGTCTCCGTCTTCAATCAAAGTCGAGTTGTTTTTCTTTTTTGCTCTGTGAAGTGAGACAGAAGTAATAAAACAGTTTTTTGTTGTCAAACGTGCACAGAAAAAGGTTGATTTTGTCGAGTGTTCTAGCAACTTTTTAAAATAAAAGGAGAAAATAATACGCGTATAGGAATTGAGAATGCGTTGGTAAAAATAAAAAACGTTTTATAAAGTCCTCGGAACACACAAAAGGGGGAAAAGCAAGGTTCATAGCAATCGCTAATATTTCTCTTCGACAACAACAACAAAAGATAAACGATCACCACTGCATACCAGGCATGGGCATTTGCCAGAGACTAGAAATAGAGTGTGGCTCTGACGACTCTGGGTGCTCACTTTTTTAATTCTACAAAGCGAGGAAAAAACCTTAAAAAGATTCCCTTATAAAGCGCAGGTAAAAAAGATTAAAAAAAAAAAGAAGATATGCACATGTCGAGATAGAAAAAGAAAAATGATTTGTTAGTTTTGTAGGGCAGTGACGGGCTGTGACGTATGTATAATCTCTACGACATTATCAACCATTTTTCATCCATTTCTTCAACAAAAAAGTAGAATCCATTCAAAAGTGTGAAAAAAAGAGACTACACGAAGACACAAAAAGAGTTACAAAGAAGGGGGGCATTCGCAGCAAAACTAAAAAAAAAAGAGAGAGGAAACAAAGGTCACTGAACTAATTAATTTGTTAATAATGATTCTCTAGAGTATGGAACAACGATGTAGAGAAAAGCAGGAAGAGGATAAAACCATCGAAAGCAGGAAGAGGAGCAATGAGAAAACAGTAAGAAAACAAGGGAAAAGATCACACGGAGAGAAAAAAGTTATCGTTCGTGAAAATCAAAACTTTACAAAGGTTTGACAAGAGTCATAAAATAAAAAAAGGTGAACAAACCATTTTTTTTTGTAAACACGAATTTGTCATCACCAAGTCTTTTTATATTAACACCGCCATTAACAAAAAGACAGAAGAAGAAAGCATTCCCAATTTTTAATTCACGGGCAAGGGTTTTGCCCACAGCTAGACAGCCTTTCACAAAAATAGTCAGTTAGAAAATAACGTCAAACATAAAAAAAACCCTCTGTGAAGCAGCATCACAGGGAGAGCTGTAGGAGAGAGAATAGCATAGCCTCAGGATACAGAAAAAAAAAAGACGTCAATTTGAGCAATCGTACAAGGTTACGCAAAGCGCCTGTTGAAAGCTCGCACGGCGTCCAGCATCAGCGGCTCCATCTCCTCATCGCTGTCGTCTCCGTCGCTATCGCTCGGCACGTCGGAGCCGTCCGGAAGAATAAAGCGCTCCGACTGTGGCGTCCACGTCGGCACCTGCGAGTCATCGCCAGTCGACGGCGAGGCAACATCGAGAAAGTAGTCCTGCCGCACCGCGGACGATTCCCGCCCTTTCGCCGGCGGCGTCAGAGCCGGCGTGGAGGCTGAAGTAAGCGTCGGTGACGCGGCAGCCACGGCAGGCACCACCGGCGCCACAGGGAATCGCTGCGGGCGTGCAGTGGTCGAGGCCACGGAGGTACTCTCACTGACCTCGTCGTCGGTGGAGCTTGGTGTTTCGACCCGGCTCCGTCGATTACCATCCGCGGCGACGTCCGGGGACAGGTGGAGGTCACCCGCGCGACGTGCAAAGGTCGGGATGGACGTCTCCTCCTCCAGTGGCATGCAGTAGTACATCCGCCGCACCGAGTCACACATGCTCGTCCGACTCTCACTCACCAGCGAGCGTCGCTTCTGCTGCTGCGTGTTTTTGATCCGGTTCATTAAAGCGTCGTTGGCGGCGGCATTCACCAGCTTTGGGCTGCTCTGCAGCGACGGCTCTTTCTCCCGCTGCTGTTGCTGTTGTTGCTGTTTCTGCTGTTGTTGGTAGTGGGAGAGCAATGTAGGCGCGTTGGTCGTACGCACCGCCACCGGACTTGGCACGACCCCCGCTTCCACCCTCTGCAGCAGTGGCCGAGACGGCGGTGCTGGTGGGGCGGGTCGCTCGGCAAAAACAAAGCCCGCCGGGCTGGGACTTTGCCGCACATCAACGCGGGCCGCAGCAGCCAGTCGGCGGTTTTGTGTCTTCTCCGCCATCAGCCGCAGCGTGGCCGACGGGGTCGCGACCGGTGTCGCCGAGGCCGGCGAAGAGAGGCCGCTCGACGGCCCGCTCGGCACACTCATTGCGGCCGACGCCGGCGACGCGTCGGAGGTCGTCTGCTGCACCGCCCTGAGGGACGTGTCCGCGGCGTGGGGGACGCGGCCGTGGCGCCGCGGGGTAATGCGCGGCTCCGTCGACGATGACGTGTTTGACGCCGCGGCGCCGTTCTTGTTGGTCGTCGCGTTGCTGCTGCTGGTGCTGCTGCTCGTGCTCGGCTTCACCCGCGCTGTGGCGAAGACCGGGGAGCTGAAGTCGCTGGTGGAGCCCGTCGTCGCCGTCGCCGTCGTGGCGGTGGGCAGCGCTGACAGTGGCGGGGATGGGGCGAGCGCGCGTGGGCTTGCTTTGCTCATCGCAGGGGATGGCGTGGACGGGGCCGGGACCCCCGTCGAGGAGCGGCGAACGCGCAGCGGGGAGGAGTTGCGGCGCTGCACCCGCTGCGGTGAGAGCTGCCCGTCACTGCTCGGCTGGTTCAGCAGC
Source organism: Crithidia thermophila (assembly GCA_030849055.1). Lineage (NCBI taxonomy): Eukaryota > Euglenozoa > Kinetoplastea > Trypanosomatida > Trypanosomatidae > Crithidia > Crithidia thermophila. The sequence goes on from JASAOP010002770.1 coordinate 80,034, forward strand.
GGCGGCAGCGCGGGAATGGACGACTGAGACGAGGACGACGTGGTAGCGGTGGCGCCCATATTCTGCGCCGTGACGCGTTGCAGCGTCGTGCCGTTGTCGCTGTCCGACGGCCGCGGCTTCGACGGCGAGAGCGGCGCCGTGAAATTGACGAGGTCTACTTTCTTCCGACGGTCCATGTGCAGGGTGGTGTGGCGCCCCTCGTTGCCGAGGTGCAGGCGCTCCACCAGGCGCATCCGACGCTCCTCCTGCGTCTGCCGCGCAGGCGATGCAGCGGTGGTGCTGGTGGTGGCCGTCGTCGTCGTCGTCGTCGGCGCGCGCGGTGGCAGCGGCAGGTGCGGCACCCTCTGCGGTGGTGGCCGCTGCGGCATTGCGGCAGCAGCGGAGGCGACAGGGCTACGGGCATCTGCCGGGCCGCGATTCGGAGGGGAATTGACGTACTCCGGTGGCGGACCCGCCGGGGAAACCGGAGCCGCGACCGGCTGCTTCACCGGAGCGGAGACTCGTCCAGGGGCCTTTGAAGTCGTCTTGGTGTTCTGTGGCGTCTCCACGACCACCTCGGGGGACAGCGGCGGCGAGCTGGCGTCGCTGTCGGACGGGGAGGTGAGGTCGGTGATGCTCAGGTTCGTCGGCAGCGGCGCCGGTGCATGGACGGTGCGGCGTGTTGTCGACACCGGCGGGGCGGGGATGTGCACCGTCGCGGCTGGCGGTGGTGGTGGTGGGGCTGGCACGGCCACACTGGACGTGGTGGCGGGCGATACGTAGTGGTACGCGCCGGGCTCACGACTGTTAGCGCGCCGCCGCGTGGCGCTGGCCACGCGATTCCCGTTGTTGTCGGAAACGATGTGTTGCGGCAGCGGCGGACGCCCGGCGGTGCGGCTCCCGTCGTGATGACTGCCGTTGAGGTAGGATGGCTGCCGTGGACGTGTGGGTGCGGGTGGGGCGAAGGCGATGGGGGCGACGTTGTCGTTGTCCTCGACGATGCCGCGTCCGCGGTACTCCATCGAGTCGACGCGACAAAATTGTGGCTGGAAGGCGGTCTTGTTCACCTTGGCCTCCCGCTGCTTCCGACGCAGCTCGAGATTCTTGGGGTTGAAGGGGCTGGAGACGAGAAACTCTTCCCCACCCATGCTGTCGTGCAGCGAGTGCACGCTTTCCCCGAGAGAGGAGTAGAGAGACCTGCTCATCGTCCTCTCGCTATCTGAAAAGAAAAAAAGAAAAAAGAAACGAATTGGAGAATGCCTTGTACTTTCCTTTGAATGTGAAGCAAAAGATTACACCAAAATAGGTTTCCAGGGTTGCAATTCAACACGAGAAAAATAGAAAGGAGTAAAAATCACCAGTAAAAATCAAAGAAAAGGAATTAGATTAGCAGGAAGAAAAAGAGTTAAGAACACGTAATAGCTCAATTTGAAGCAAAAAAAAAATCCTATTGAGAGACAAAAGATAAGAACAAAAAGAGTGCAAAACACGCAAAATATAGTAAAGATATTAGAAGATCAAGCTTACGAAATGGATGAAAACAGTGAAAACAAGATTTTAGGGTGGTAAGTAACGATGTTTGTGCGAATGGTTGTTTGTGTGCGTGAACTATCTATGTTGTGCTCCGCCATGAAAAAAAAAAAAGGGCGTCCTTCTTTAGTTGGGAATGTGTGACGGTGGGCCAGCACAGGTACGGACTTACCTCTTGTCAAAGCCGAATCGTCAACTCGCCTTTTTTCCTTCGTGCCGTTCGCGGTTGCTTAGGGACAACAGCGCGGAAGTGAATTGGAAAACGAGGTTCACCACTTACTATTTGGAAAAAAAAAGTATTTGACGTCGGTTGATTCGAGTAGTTTGTTCTTTTCGATGATGCTATCGCCTAACGACACCCGTCGGTGAGTAAAACGGAGAGAACAGAAGCAAGTACACTATGAGCGACGGGAAAACGACGAAAACAAGACAGAACGGAGTGCGATTACGAGGCAAATAGGAAAAGGCAAAAAAAAAAAATGAGAGACGTGTAAAGCTTTTTTTTTTTCGAATAGTAGCATAACGAGGCTAGCCCAAGTGCATTGTCTCTTAGATTCTCTAACTACGCGTAAAAAAACAAAAGAGTACTCTTTAAGTCAAGATTTTTTCTTTTTCAGCTGCGGCTATTTTCCGCGTCGATGATTGCGTCACAACGCGATCACAGAAATGTTTTCAGCCCAGAAGTTTAATTGTGTTAAGGTTGTGCTTCTTCTTTTTTTTTCTTATTAGTCACTACTATTTTCTATGTGGGGTTGATATGCATACAATTCAAGAGCTGCAACAAACAGAATAATTAAATACTCGCATGGGACCGGAACTGAAGCAAAAGAAATCAAAGAATTAACAGTAAATGCGCAGTTTCTCTTTTTGTGTATTTTACTTCTTGCAAAAGGACATGTGTGTATTTTTTTCTTTTTAAACAAAAAAAGCAACAAAAAGAATGCTTCTGTTCTCAGGAGACGATGTAGAAAAAGCATTAACGAACAAAAACAAGGGTTATGTGTATAAAAAGTTTCTTTTTTTATTGAAGATAGAAGTAAGTACTAAAAATGAATTGCGAGCCCACTTGAAATTGTGATGAAACGCTTGTGGTCAGCAACAAAAAGGAGGGTTTTTTCCCCAACGTTAAACCAACTTTGGTTACCGTCCTTGCAAAAAAAAACCTGTTTTTTTATTTGAAAACTGATAATATAGAAAAAAAAAAAAGGAAAAATGAGCAGGTGGTCAGGAATTCCTTTTTTGTATAGTGAGGTGCTAAGCACCGCTGGTCACCACAACCAAGTTGCGCACGCAATGCATGTCCATCAACAACTTCACGACAGCGCAGAAGGATGGCGTTGTTTTGTTCCGCTTGCTCAGCCTCTTCGCCACTTGATCTATGGCAAAGTTAAGCGAGCGGTCAGAGAGTCGGAGTTCGTTCAAGAAGCTGCTCCGCATCTGCACCTGTGCCACCGCGTACGTCGTCTCATCGGATAGCCTAACACCATTTTTCCACAAAAACAGAGCGTACGCGTAAGGATTCGTGGGCGCCGCAGCCGTGTCGGGTGTTTCGGCCAACTGCGCTTTGCTTGGGAAGGCCAGCCCCAGGTGAAACAAAGGCACGGTGGCCATCCCGGCGTCACCCTTCTTCTTCTGCACGCTCTGCAGGTAAAATGAGCTCTGCTCCATGCTGGAAAACAGCGCCTTCAGCTCCGAGTTGTTCGGTCCGCCAGGCACTCGGCCGGACTGGGCGAAGTGGTGATACGCATCCGCAACGGCCTCGCCCACGGCGGACACGAGCACAGATTCGACGAGATAAATTTCTCCGCCCGGCGCAGGAGCGGCAGTGTTGGCGCGGCTGGCCTCCCCGACACGTAACGACGTCAGGTAGACCCAGCGCCGCTCCCGCGAAACGTCCACCGCTGACGCGACAGCCAGCGGGGGCACCGGGTGTGCGGCGTCGTAAACGGGCAACACCGGCGCAGCGCTGAAGAAGTTCGTGAAGTTGTCCTGCGTGAAAACCAGCTTCTTTGTGCGGGGCGAGGCCGCGTGTTTTTTGTTTTCCTCGTCATCGCCCAGCTGTTCGTCGCTGCACGGAGATTCCTCACGCGCGTCGGACTCGGTGCTCGGGCCGCGAGCGGATGCGGTCTCCGCCCTCTCGGCATCCTCGTCTTGCGCGGCAGTGGGTGCCATTCGACCTTTCAACGCGTCCATCACCCAAAACTGCAATTCCACCGGCCCCGTGGGCATCGCCGGCGCCGCCTTCTTGCCTGCGTCCCCACTGAGCGGCGGCGGCGGCGGCGGTGGTGGCTGCGACCGAAGTCGCCATGCAGCATCCAGCGAGCTGAAGAGGCGCTCCTTCTGCTTGCACGCCTTGCCGACATCAGCGATGTTGTGCTTCGCCTCCAGCACAAAGAGTACCTGCCGCGTCCGCGCATCGTACACGACACCGTCCAGCTCACCGTCTAAGCGCGGCAGCTGCGCCACACCCACGTCGTTCCAGTGGTAGTGCACACTGCGCACCATCCGGTACTGCGGGGGTGTCTGCGTGAAAAGGGCCTGCGAGGGAGCAGGGAGGTTTGCGGGCCAGACAGGAGACGTGTCCTCACCCGAGCATTCGTCCGACGTCGCGCGCAGGCACGCCGTCACCCACGACTGCGCCGTGGCCGCGTCGCAGCCCGTCACCTCGCAGCAGTGCGGGACGAGCACCTGCAGCGCCACGCCGTTCTCCTCCTCCTCCATCGACTCGTCCTCGAACACGCCACCGACGAGGCGCTTGAACGTGCCGTCGATCACGTCCACCTCGTGCGCGTACCGCTCCGCGTCGTCGACGCCGTAGAGTCGGAGAAGGTAGTTCATCGCACATAGATCCGGCGCGAGGGTCTCGATCTGATCCACGACGTCCATCACATGCTGCAGCGCCGAGGCCACGCCGCTTGGGTCTCCACCGGAGGTAAGGAAGGGCAGCAGCACGGCGAAGTCCACTTTTGGCGAAGAAAAGGGGTGCACGTACTGGCGGGTGAGGCTCGTGCAGAAGTTCCGTGCACGATCGCAGAGGTATCGAAACAGGGACGCCACGTCACTGCCTTGAGCATCTTCCTCATGTCGGGCGGCACACTCGCGCAACTGCTCCATGAAATGCCGCATAAACTCCAGCACAGCGGGGGTGCTGTCCAGAATTTTTTTCACATCTGCGGTTACGTCGATGGACGGCGTGGAGGACATAAAGTGCTCCGTGATCACCTTCACACGCGTGGCGTCGCGGAGCGCGAGATGAGCACTCTGAAAACGATTGAATACATTTTTTAGCTCGCTCGCGCGGGTCGCAAGCGCCTTGGCAAAGGGTGTGTTTTTGTTCTTGCCCAGCGCCGAGCGCTGCATCAGCAGCTGTCCCGCGGTGTAAGAGCGACGGGATCCGACACTTTGAAAAGCGCTCGTCAGCTTCACAATGGTATTGCCAGGCATATTCGCACAAGGTTCCGTGGCCGCGACCGTGGCGTTCTGCCCCTTCGTTCTCACCGCAACACGAGAAAAGAGCTGCGCATCGCGGGCGAGGATAACAAACCGCAGCTCCCGCAACAGCAGCATCACCACCTTCAAGTAACGATTGTAGCTGGGCTTTGTGATGGTGTGCAGGATGCGCATTGCATACGCTAACTTCTGCTCCTTGTTGGCGACGGCCAGCGACGGGTAGAAGAAAGGCGAGTTGCTGCAGCTCATAAACTCCAGCGCAGCTGCGTTGCTCTGAAACGACTCCAGCGCCGTTAACTCTGCGTCTATCAAAGTACCATGGAGCGCGGCACTTGGGTCAGCGGAGGCACGCTGCCGCTCCAGTTCCCGCTGGTAGTCTGCGAGCAGTGCCGTCAGAGGAGACGAAGGTAAATTGTAGAAAGAATCTGAAACCACTGCCATTTTTAACTCTCAGACCTAATTCAAAAAAAAAAAGTGTTTGTTTTCACACCTCTTCCAGTCGAAGAGATGGTGCAAGTGTTAAACGAATGGAAGCTCTTCGCTAAAATGGACTGCAAAAGATCTCTCCACAAATGAAAAAAAGATAGCGTTGTAGATTGTGTTTCGAGCACAACGTCACTGGTGTATTTGCTTACGTTAGCGGTGACACGAAATGCTGAATGTATGAAGCGCACGTCGTATCAACTACTTTTATGCGTGTACAACAACTTCGTCAAACAGTTTTTTTTTATTATTATTGAACTGAAACAAAAGGTGAGGGAAAGAAGGAGAGAAATTAAGAAGGAAACTACATAGGAAGGAATCACCGTCACACGAAGAAATTCAAATCCGAAACACGCTCTTCATAGCCTCAAACAGCTTTTTGGCAAAAAGAAAAATGTTCTTCATTCATTCACCTAAACATCAATTAATATAAATAACGATTTTTTTCTTCTTCATATTCAGTGTATGTAACGTGCGTACGATGCTCACAAAAAAACTAAAAAAAAAAATCCCCCACGCATCGAACTCAATATTTTATACAACAAGGTGTTGAACAAGAAAAAACTCTTCGAAGGCATCAACGTGACAACACAGAACGACAACAAAAGAATGTGCGCAGACATGCAGAACGCGCAGCACGCAGCAGCTCGGTCAAGAGAGCGAGAGCGCGGCGCCACACGCGCACCCACG